>JAODAL010030141.1:0-50453 GCA_025379985.1 Phyllomedusa bahiana | reverse complement strand
AAAAGGGGGAAGGGGCCCCTCTTAGGCAAATGTCCAACAGCAAAATGCAGGGCATAATTACGTCCGCATTTACGCCGGGATTTCGGGAGCTCGCACCAACTCCTGTGGAGCAGGGGGGAGTCCTGGCAGCCCGCCAGCCCCATAGACACATTCATTACTAGCAGCGCGTATTCACCGCTAGTAATTGACATGTCACTTATCTCCCCCCGCGTATTGTGCGAGCAGGGAGAGGAGACGTAATCCATAGTTCTCTATGAGAACTGTGGATTACTGTAATGACTGGGACGTATTTCGCCCCGTATTGAGCGCAGTATGCCGCAAAATATGTCCCAATTTAAGCCGTGTGAACATAGCCTTGAAGAACAAGTTACAAGTCTGTGAGAGCCATAAATCTTGCTTGTATGTAGGTGACCAAATACTTGTTTTTCACCATAATTTGTAATTAAATTCTTTCCACTTCAGACAATATGATTTTCTAGATTTCTTTGGTCATTTTGTCTCTCATAGTTGAGGTCTACCTATGATGTCAATTACAGGCCTCTCTCACCTTTTTAAGTGGGAGAACTTGCACAATTGGTGGCTGACTAAATACTTTTTTCCCCACTGTAGGTATCAATTCACACGAGTATGCAAAAAACCTACAGTGTGGTACATGTGCAAACTGCAAAAATACCGATAAAGCAAACTACTCTCACGCCTTCTATGTATGAGATTGGTAAATGAGATGCAGTAAATCCATCACTATAAAGCAAATGTCTATAGCTGTAATGTATACAGTATATACAGACAGTACATGACACACATCCATCACAATATAGCATATATCAAAAGCTGTACTTTATACAGTAAACAGTCACTACATACATTACTATATAGCAAGTGTCAATAGCTGTAATCTCTACAGTGTTTTGGGGCAGTACATCTATCAATATATAGCATGTCGCTAGCTGTACTGCATAAAGTATAAAGGGACAGTACATGACATACACATCCAATACTATATCTGTACTGTATAAAGTATATAGAGGGTAGTACATACATCTCTATATAGCATATGTCTTTAGATGTGCTGTGAACTATATATAGGGGCAGAACATCCATCATTTTTTTTTTTTTTATATTTTTATTTATTAAGACATTCATACTAACTTATGGCATAAACATAAACATCTTTTCAATTGTGTCATAATACAACCTTGTCGATCTTCTCCATTTTTTATAACAAAAATTAAACCAACAATGTGCAACTCTCCAACGTTGACCCTCAGAAACCCCCTGCCTCTATTTCCCAAAATATCCTGGTCTCCAGGTTTCCCCCCTCCCCCTTTTAGCCATGCTCTACTCCCTCAACTCTTCATAAAACCCAAATTTTTGATTAGCTCTGTCAAAATATTGGAGAAACCTTTTTCCCGAGTCTCTGATTCTCTATCTGTTATTTAGGTATCTCTCTTTTAAACATCTCGAAGACTCCCCCCTCCCCTGTAACTACCCCATAGCTCAACCCCCTGAAAAATTCTTGGAAGCACCCTTCAATACCCACCCCTCAGGAGTCGTCTCCTTCACCAATCTCCCCAATGAACCCGCTATTTTTTCTAGGAGGTAGAAAAAGAAGAATTCGAAATGGGCCATCAATTCTTTAACCTCCTCGTCCGAGAAAACTTTAACAATATAATTCTCCATTTTCGGGAAAAACTTCTTTGTCAGTCCACTCTTGTTTGTTTCTGCCTCTATCCTATCTATCATTACCAACTTTCTGACCCTCTAAATCTATCTCTTCCCTAGTTGGCACATTTCCTGAACCAACGTCGTAGAATGCACTTTTTGGCCACTAAAAGCATAATGTGGAAAACCCTTATGACTAATCAACGCTGTCCCTTTCCCCCTCCAAATCCTCGGTGGGGGATATAATGAAAAATAGTGCTCAATGGGCCCATTAGGTACCTCTATTCCCCGATCTCCTTAATTTTCCTCCATGACCCTCCCAATACTTCTTCAGCTTGGGCAGTGCCATATCCCGTGTAACAGATCACTTTTTGTTAATTTGCATTTTGGGCACTCTCTCAAAAAATCATCAGGGCATTCCTATATGGAGGTAAAAAAGCATATGTCGCTTTAATGCACCAGGGGGAAGGGACCAACTCCCTCCAATTTTCGTTGAAACATGGCTCCTCTGACTTTTTCTAGCCCTTTTCTTATTTTTATGCCGATATCTGGGTCCTCCAGCTCCCTTCCCCAGCCCTGAAACAGAGCTCTTTGGTAGAGCAAAGTCCCCTTTCACATAACTTCTTGTAAATGCCAGACAAAGATTCCAGATGGTCCTGCTGTCCCATCAGGGTGTCAAATTGTCCCGGGTCTCCGCAGCCACTGGACTTTTAACCTGTTTCTTACAGAAGGTCATTAGTTGCCATATTGAAAAAACTGCTTGTCTCCAAACCCGTATTTCTCTTTAATTTTCTGGCCAGGTCAAAAACCTGTTTTCGATTCATGCCAAGTCCCACATTGTTTGGATATCTTATTCCTCCACTCTCCAAAAAGCCTATTCTCCCTCCCTGCCAAAAACCCCGCATCCCAAAGGGGCATATTTGGAAAGATGAAATGGTAATGTGAATAATTTCCTTACTTGCTTCCAGGTAGCTATATGGTCCTGAGGATCACACTGTGTTTGCACGAGGAGGAAGGTCCTTGACTGCTGTATGCAATAGAGCTTTCAGATTTTCTGGACTTGCCAGTTGTTTTTTCCAATCTCAGATTGGAGAAATATGAGCTTTTCATTAATCCAATCCCTCACATGCCGAACGAGCGCTGCTAAATTATACAGTCTGATTTCGGGAAGATTGAGACCCCATCTTCTTAGAGAGAACGAGCTTCTTATAAGCGATCCTAGGCCTTTTCGAACCCCATAAAAACCCTTTAAAGGCTGACCGTTACACTTTTGGGTGTCTCTATGCTTCAATAACAGCGGTATGTTTTGCAAAGGGTAAAATTAATCTGGCGAAACTGATCATCTTTAGCAAGTGTGCTCTCCCAAACAATGACAGGGGGAAAGCGGGCTCCACCGTTTTAGTTTCCAATAATTTTCTCTATCAGAGGTATGTAGTTAAGAGGTACAGCGAAGATGTCCCCCTTTCCAATCTTAATTCCCAGATAGTCAGGTGGGAATCCACAACCTGGACTCTCTCCCTAAGACGACTTTCCCCCTCCCGGTGGCCTAATAACAGTAACTGACTCTTAGCTGTATTAATTTTATATCCGCTTGACCCCCCAAAAACCCCTCTAGGAAATCCAGCACTTACCCAGTTTGTTCGCCCGGGGATTTCATAAAGAGCAACATATCATCTGCAAAGCAGCAAACCTTAACCTCCTCTGCCCCCACTTGAATCCCCTCAAAGATGTTCGAAGAAACTAGATGTCTAATTACTGGTTCAAGGGCTATGTTGAAGAGTAGTGGTGAGAGCGGACACCCCTGTCGTGTACCCCTCTGCAAGCTAATAGGGTCCGAAAGGAAGCCAGGTGTGTTCACTCTCGCCTGAGGGTTATTATACAATGCTTCAACAAAATCTCTAAAAGTGCCATGGATGTTCATCCTAGACATCACTTTGTATAACCAAGGCCACTTCACATTATCGAAAGCCTTCTCGGCGTCTACTGCTAATAAACCGGGCATCCGAACCCGGCCCCACCACACCAGCCTATCCTGTACCGCCAATACAGTTAGAATATTTGTTACTCCCGATCGTCCTTTCACAAAGCCATTTTGATTGTGGCCTATCAGTTTAGGCAATAAGGCTGCTAATCTGTTAGCCATCAATTTGGCAAAGATCTTTATATCAACATTGAGTAGCGATATCGGGCGGTAAGACCCAGGAGAAACCGGATCCCTCCCCTCTTTGTGCAAAACCCGGATATAGGCCGTATTGGATGAAGGCATAACCGACTTTGTCTCGATGATCTTTTCAAAGACCTGTATTAGGTCATCCCCCATCTCTCGACCCACCATTTTATAAAACCCCCCAGTGAACCCATCTGGCCCCGGCGCTTTACCACTTGGGATCCCACCAATTGTGGTCATTCATTCTTCTTTCCCTATTGGGGCGTTAAGGTCATCCAAGTCGTCCCTCGATAAGGGTGGTAGGTTGAGCTTGTCTAAAAAGTTAGTGTGGTCCCCCACCAGGTGATCTTCCCTGTATAAAGTGTCATAATTTCTCCTTGAATACCGTATTTATCCGCTTTGGATCAGTATGTTTGTGACACCCGTGAGTCCTTTATATCCCGTGGATTTATAGTTGCTTTTCTCCTGCCTTGGACATATTCGCGAACAATGCTCCCGACTTATTGCCAAATTTAAAAAGGGAGGCCGTTTGTTGCTCACTATAAAATTTCTCAATTTTACTTTGCCAACCCTCAAATTCCGATTTAGCCTGTATCCATTTGCTTTTATCCTCCTCCTTCAGGGTACTAACAAATTTGGTATACCTCTCCCTTAAAAGACATGTTGCATCCCTAAATCTTTCCCTGGCTCGTTTTTTGACACTCGCAGTATGTGCAATAATCCTTCCCCTCAGATAAGCTTTCGCCGCATCCCAGAACAAGAAAGGATTATCCATAAAGAGCCCGTTTCCTTCACATACTCTTGCCACCAACCCTTCAATAACTCTAGACAACCTTCCTCCCGAAGGAAAAAGGCCGGCAGTCGCCAGATTATCTCTGTCCCTTTAGGATAAGTGTCCTGAAGCGTCAAAATGATTGGAGCATGATCCGAAATTACTATATCAAGAATTTTTGATTCAACACATTTGCTCACCAGGTTGTCATTAAGGAAATAGTAGTCAATTCTGGACCATGCATTCTGAGGGTGTGAATAGAACGTGAACTCCCTCCCTTCCGGATTTCCATACCTCCAAATGTCAGTCAACCCTAGATCGGCTACGCACTTTTGCAGTGCCTGGTCTTCCTGAGAAATTCTTCTGTCCTGTCTCGATGTTGCCCATCTCCTATCCTCCCTCGTATTCATGACCCCATTAAAGTCGCCCGCCACAATTAGCTGCGATTCCCTATCCTGGAGAATTGTCAGCTCCAAAGTCTGTAAGAAATCCCTATCCAGTTTGTTTGGAGCGTATACATTGTATACACTCACCCTACCCGCCGTGGTGTCCAATGTGACCCTAATTACTCTTCCCTCCAGAATTACATCCGAGGCTACCACTGTACATTGGGATCGTTTATTTATGAGAATCATCACTCCAGCCTTTTTATCTGGCCCTGAAGAACCTATCACCTCACCACCACATTTTTTGCATTTCTAAACCCCTATCTTCAGCCTTTAAGTGGGTCTCCTGTAAAAGTACCACATCCCCTTTAATTTTCTGCAGATATCTTAGAGCCATCCTCCTTTTGTGCGGTGAGTTAAGACCCTTGATATTCCAAGAGACAACTTTCATCGTTTTATTATGCTGTTGGGTGTAGATGTCTGACCACTGCCATGGCAGAGTTGGAGTCCCTATCCTGACCCTACCTGAGTGTACCCCTCACTTCTAAGCATCACCCAATATCCCTGCGAAACCGAGACCAAGAGGCATTGCACAGTAGCCCTCCCACCCTCCCCCTTTTCCCCAAACTGAACAAAAAAAATATTCAGGAACTGCATAAACAACAAATTCTGGACCCCACTTTTTTCCAGCGCAGTGAGCCACATCTTTCTAACTTTGCAGTATATCCTACTGCCACACACCTTTCTACACCGGGATGGAAACAACTAATTCAACCCCTTGCCCCTCCCCCCCCACGCGAGGCGGTATTATCAAGCAAGAAAAAACAGCCGGAATACATCAATGTACTACAGAATTGTAAGGTAAAGGATACAAGTTCCCTCATCTTGTTGGAGGAATGTCCGGCAAGGCCCTCCTAGACGGTGACTTTTGGTTAGAGTCTCCTGCCTGAGAGCCTGTCGCCTCTCTTGTGGATTCCCCTATTGGGGAAGAAGTCATCCTCGGAGATGATAGCATCGACTGTCCCCCCGACACAGCCTTTTCTGTAGAATGTCTCTGTTGTAAGAACTTCTGTGCGTCCTCTGGTGACTAGAATGTCGACGAGTTTCCGTTGCTGAAGTAGATTTTCAAAATCGCTGGAAACAACAAGGCAAATCTCATTTTCTTGTGATACAGCTCTGTACAGATTGCGGAGAAAGCCTTTCTTTTGCGGACTACTTCCGCCGAGTAGTCCTCAAAGATTAAAATTTTGGAACCTCGAAGGGTCACCGGGGTTTTGCGGCGTTTGAAAGCTCGGATGATAGCTACTTTATCTGTAAAGTCCAAGTATTTTATTATCACCTGTCTTGGGCGATTCGATCTGGAATCCGGTGACAACGCCCTCCTGCTCCCTATCTCCCTACGGTCGGGACCCAGTCTATGCGCCCTTTCCACCTTGCATGGGTGTTGGATTTGTAGCACCTGAGGCAGTTCTGTTTCACAGAGAGCGAGTAGATCCTTTTGAGGCACAGACTCTGACAACCCAACAATGCGGAGATTATTCCTTCGTGACCTATTCTCTAGGTCCTCCACCTTATTCCACAGTTGTTTATTCTCATGTATCAGGTCCTTAATTTTAGAGTAGTGCAACTCGTTATCATCTTCTAGGCTCTGGACTCTCTCTTGTACCTCTTCGAGCTTTTGTCCCTGTATCTTAAGGTCCGCTTGTAATTGAGATAGAGTCGTGGAGACTGTGTTGGCCAGAGCGAGCTGTATGTCAGGAGAGATAATCTGTGCCACCTCTCTAGCCAGGCTCTTATAATCGACCAGATGTCCCTCCCTTGTAAGACCTAGTTCATAGGTGTCATCTTGGGAATGAGGGGTGGACCGGCGTGCCGGGGAAGACTGAGCCGATGAAGCCGGCGTTATATGGCTTGGGTTGGACTTCCCCTCCTGACCCTGATCCTCTTTTGCTTTAGACTTGTTAGATCTCCCCATACTTGGGAAGTATTTTTCCATGGAACTCAGTGTCTGCTCAGAATGTGGCGTGTTCTGATGTAATAGTAGTTTACAAGCTTTGCTCTCTTACAGCATTAAGTCTTATGCCCGACCTTTGTACAAACAATGGAGATTGAATGTTAGGCGTATTTCCCACTGACATCAACAGATGGCGCTGTTAGTTAAGAATTTCTGTTAAACCACTTGCACTGATGCAAAGTCCCTTTATCGGTATTGTGTGTAATATTCAAAGTCCCTGAGACAGCACAGATCACGCTGTGTACAATGTTCAGCCAGGGATCAGGTGTTCAAAGTGTCTCACTGGAGGCAATATATATGAGAGCTGTTCACATAAACTGTGTTATTTATTTATGTTTTTTTTTTTTGTTCTTTGTTTTTGTCCAGGAGATTGCTGCGCTCCCGTTCACCGAGTCCAGACTATTGAGGGCTTCTTGGGAGGGTTTCTGTTAGGGGACACTGTCTGGCAGTTGCTTCAGGGGTTATGAGTGTCCTTGGCTCCTCAAAAGCTCTTTCACCCCCTCGACATGCGCTCTGCAAGATGGCCGCTGCGCCTGCACTATGGCGCGAAAAATCCACCTCCCACACACTGGACTGCCCCGCTGCTTCTCCGCTCCACACCCTGCCTCCCCCGCACCTCCGACCTGCACTGCGGCTTCTCTTCGGCACTGCCTGCCTCTCTCGCTCTCGTAGGGGTTCAGCGCTGCAGACTCGCGGGCCCTGGGTACCCCTTTTGCTCCCGCCGGCACCTTCGTCCCCGGGCCAAGCCTCCTCCCCTTGCGGCTGTCTCTCTCCTCCTGCTCCTCCTGGGGCTGTCGCCGCCGCGATTTCCGCTCCGGTCACCGCCGCTTCCCTGCAGCTGACTGCTCCGTCCCCACTGCTTTTTCCGCTGCCGACGGGTATACTATGTCGGGTAATCGAGCCGGGTTAGCGGGAGCTCCTCTGCTCAGCTCACATCCCGCCGGCGCCGAAACCGGAAGTCGAACATCCATCATTATATAACACATGTATATAGCTGAAGTGTATACAGTATATAGAGGCAGTACATGACAGACACATCCATCACTATAGAGCGTATATATCTATAGCTGTACTTTATACAGTAAATAGAGGGAATACATCTATTACTATATAGCAAATGTCAATAGCTGTAATGTCTACAGTGTTTAGGGGCAGTACATCCATCACTATATAGCAAATGTCCATAGCTGTACTCTTTACAATATAGAGCGGCAGTACATCCATCACTATATAACAAATGTGTATAGCTATAAGGTTATAGTATATAAAGGCAGTACATCGATCACTATTTAGCACATCTATGATATAGCTGTACTGTATACAGTATATAGGCGTAGTACATAAATTCATCACTATATAGCACATATCTATAGCTGTGATTTATACAGTATTAAGGGGCAGAACATCCATCACTATATACTGTAGCATGTCTATATGGTAGCTGTACTGTATACAGAATATTTAGGGATAGTACATACATCTCTATATAGCACATGTTCTGTAGCTGTACTATATACAGTACATACGGGCAGTACATTCATCACTATATAGAATATATCTATAGTTCTTCTATGGCTGTACTGTATAAAGGAGCAGTACAGCCATCATTATATGCCACGTGTCTTTAGCTCTACTGTATACAATGTATAGAGACAGTATATGCATCACTATATAGCACATGTCTATAGCTGTATTCTATACAGTATACAGGAACAGTGCATCCATGACTGTATAGCATACGTCTATAGTTGTACTGTATACAGTATATAGGGGCAGTACATAGCAGACATCTATTTCTATATATGACGTCTATAGCTGTTTTGTATACAGTATAAAGGGACAGTACATCCATCATTATATGCCATGTGTCTTTAGCTCTACTGTATACAATGTAGAGACAGTATATGCATCACTATATAGCACATGTCTATAGCTGTATTCTATACAGTATACAGGAGCAGTGCATCCATGACTATATAGCATACGTCTATAGTTGTACTGTATACAGTATATAGGGGCAGTACATAGCAGACATCTATTTCTATATATGACGTCTATAGCTATTTTGTAGACAGTATAAAGGGGCAGTACATTCATCACTATATAGTACATGTCTATAACTGTACTCTATACAGTATATAGAGGCAGTGTATCCATTACTATAACACATGTTTATATTTGCACTGTATACAGTATAAAGGGGCAGTACATCTATCACTATATAGCATATGTCTATAGCTGTACTCTATACAGTATATAGAGACAGTGCATCCAATACTATTTGTTTATAGCTGCACTGTATACAGTATATAGGGGCAGTACATCCACCACTATATAGCATATGTCTATAGCTGTACTCTATACAGTGTATAGAGGCAGTGCATTCATTACTATAACATATATTTACAGCTACACTGCATACAGTATATAGGGGCAGAACATCCATCACTATATAGCACATCTATAGCTGTACTGTATACATGGTAGTACATACATCACTATATAGTACGTCTATAGCTGTACTGTATATATGGGCAGTACATCCATCACTATATAGTACATCTATAGCTGCGCTGTATACATGGGCAGTACATACATAACTATATAGCATATGTCTATAGCTGTACTCTATACAGTATATAGAGGCAGTGCATCCATTACTATAACATATATTTACAGCTGCACTGCATACAGTATATAGGGGCAGTACATCCATAACTATATAGTACATCTATAGCTGTACTGTATACATGGTAGTACATCCATCACTATATAGTAGATATCTATAGTTCAGCTGTACATATGGGCAGTACATCCATCACTATATAGTACATCTATAGCTGTACTGTACATATGGGCAGTACATCCATCACTATATATTACATCTATAGCTGCGCTGTATACATGGGCAGTACATCCATCACTATATGGCACAAGTCTATAGCATAACTGTTTACAGTACAGAGAAGCAGTACTCACAAGCCAGTGCAGCAGGAAGCAGACGATCACATGACCCCCAGGGCGTGGTAGCAGTACACATAATACCACTAATTCTAGAAATGACCCACAGCACAGACGCGTATACATTTGTGTTTAAAGTGAGGGATACATTTTACAGTGATGTCAGGTGCACAGTCCATACAGTTCAAATATTATTCATTGCTGGTATAAAATCCTGAAGGGGCTGGTAATCACAAACTGGAGTGATGGTTGCTATAGCGACCTTAGTCATACAGATCACTGTAAAGGAAACACATAAGAACACAGGTATAAAGATATGGACAATAGGTAAAGAGAGATAGGAAAAGGGGAGGGAGGGCTAAAGTCTAAATCATAGGAGAAGATGAAGGAAGGCTGTATGTGAAGCTGGGCAGAGAAGAAGGGGGAGGCGGGCGAAAGAGGGAGGAAGATAGAAAGGAAATAATGATGATGATAGAAGACCAAAGCTCCGTAAGAATAAGCGGGATGAAAGAGAACTTAGGAGGTGGATGGGAGGAATATAGTATGGTCAGAATAACGCTTATCACTTGAGTACCAAAGATAAAAGTGCAATATGTATGGAGACACTGCAGACTGTATACAGAGGCATAGCTAAAGGCTCGTGGGTCGAGATGGGCGAATTTCTGAAAAATTCGATTCGGCTGATTTGTCGAATTTTTTCCCAAAAATGTGGTTTTGTTTAGAATTTATTTGCAACTAATCACGTTACAAAACAGCTATTTCCTGGCTGTAGAGAACCTGTATGGTGTTGTAGAACATTACATCATGCAGAAATATGCATAGGGAGCATGGTTTGGTATTGAAACAATGCTGTGATTTAGTATGACATGCGCCGCTCTTAGAATCACTTCACACTTATCTGGGCGGTTACAGGGTCAAAACTGACCAAATAACTGAAGTGGGAACGCAGCCTGACAGGGTAGTGTCAGTGCCAGCTAGAAAGAACCGAGCTGAGGGCCAAGATCCCACTATAGTGTCAAAGAACGCACTCCTTTTACACCATCATTAGATGATTCCACAGATTATGACAGAACTTGTTCTGTTAAACACTGATACATGTAGAGCTACAAAGAGTTACTTTTTTTCACTTATTGTGGTGAACTATCTTTGAAATAGTGTGTGTATTTCTCACATACACACATCTCCTTTACAGGCAGGTTATTATTTTGGGATATTGTTCTCTGCGCCAAAGAGTTACTTTTTTCACTTATAAGGTTAAACACCTTTGAAATACATGGGTATATGTAGAATCTGTGGGCAGAAAGTAAAGCAAGGCCAGGGACCTAATGCTGGCACCACAGCCCTGCGTCAACATATGCAGCGTCACCATCCAGTGGCCTGGGAGAAATGTGTCTCAGATGTGGTGGTCCATCCTGCCGCAGCAACAGCAGCAGTACCCAGTGGCACGGATCCCATTTCAGGCAGTCAAGGTTCCACCACCTCTGCTGAAAGTAGCTATCTGTCTTTCCCATCATCTACTGGTCCAGATGCTTCTGCTCCTCGCCACTCATGGCACCAACAGTCGTTCGCTGAGGCGATTGCTAAGAGACAGCAGTATGCGTACAGCCATCCCACGGCGTAGAAGCTAAACGTGCCCCTGTCCAAGTTAGTGGTACTACAGTCACTCCCTTTTCAAGTGGTGGACTCTGCACCATTCAGAGAACTGATGGCTTGTGCTGAACCGAGGTGGAGAGTCAGTGCAGTAGGGGCCATAGTTACCCTAAGGAGAACTCACTTGTCCTCCCGAAATGTGAAGAGACTCACCTTTGTCAAGATGAATCAGGCATGGATCAGCCAGAGTTTCCACACAGCAATGCCTGATGCTTCAGATTAGATCAGCCATGCCGCCTCACCCAAACATTGACAAATGAGTCTGGATTCTTCTGGCTACCTGGTTCAGCTACTATTCTGATGCTGCCACCCGCCTGATGCCACACATCTGCTGCCAGCTGCTCCTTCTACCACCCACCATCTTAACCATCGACTGGTATTTTCACCCACCTTCCCACTCTTCACTGGGCCATTACGTAGCCTTCTGATGCTGCTGCCACCTCACCACTCAGGTCTCCTCATGGTGTGCTGCTGCTGTCACCTCAAGGCTATGTCACCATGTCCCTCTCTGGCTTGATGCTGCTGCCACCACCTCCTTATAATGTCAACTAGCTGCCGCCACCTCCAAATTATCTCATTGTGACACTCTCCGGCCTGATGCTGCTGTTACTGTTGCCACCTCAAAATTGTGCAATTGTGCCACTCTGTAAACTACTCATGCTGCTGCCAACTGACTACACTCTCTCACTCAACCACCCTGTGGTTTCCTAATGCTGTTTCAACCCTCCACCACTCTATGACATTGCCACTATGTTTGGTTTTCTCCTTCTTTTAATCTGTCAGAAGGAATGAAAAGGACAAACACAACCGATTGTGTCTTCGGAGAAGCTGTAAGGCCAGTATGACATGGTCCTTTATTTGCATCAGGATTGTCTGATGATTAGGTAGACAAAAGCAGGAGTAGATACAAAACACAGAAGACATGCAAATATTCCATTTACTTATCTCTTTTTTTGGATCAACTCCTGTTTCTTTTTTGGCTTTAGAAATACTGATGGATTATTGACCGAAAGTGAAGAAATTAACTCTTTGCCATAGATAGCAATATCCCTACAGACTGAACTGGATGGAGGTCAGAGGTGCGTAGTGGAGACATACACACACTGGATTTGACACAGTTCCCCTCAATAAGTGAAAAAATTAACTCTTTGCCACAGATAGCAATATCCCAAAATAAAATAAAAAACTGCTGGTTTAGGAACAGCTGTGTATATGACACACACCTGTGTATTTGAAAGGTATTTCACCCCAGTAACTCTAAAATCGGAAGTATTTTGCACAGAGTGCAATCTAGTGCAGCTACATAGAGATGCTTGTGCATACGAGACACAGTGACAAGTGGCAGAATTTAACATGGCTGCCCTATTTATAGGGCTGTTGCATCACAGATGCTGGCTGAGTGCTGATTGGCTGCCTGTCTGCACATTTCATTGAGGGTATTCCTTTCTTCCTCCCATAGTTCTTTGCTCCATGTTACGTCATGTGCTCGCGGCCATTTTAGATTCTATATCACGAATCGCCAGGAAATTCGGCTTTGTTCAGAATCAAATTTTTCCTAAACGTCTAAACAAATTCCACTTCGTTTGAATCAATTCGCCCATCTCTACTCGTGGGCCCTGGTGCAAAATTTCAGTTTGGGCCCCTTTACCCCTAGACTACGGCTGTGGGCAACTGCTTTTCAACAACAGGTTCCCTACTTGGTGTGACAGATGTCCGCAGTGCAGTGGAAGTTTATTTCTACGTAACCCCTTACCAGCGGAGCCAGCTTTGACCTCCCTGACAGAGCCCCATTTTTGAAATCTGACATGTCATTTTATGTGAGAATAACTTTTTGACACTTACCTATCCATGTGATTCAGAGATTCTTTTCTTGTGCCACATTGTGATTTAAGTTAGTAAGAAATTATGTTCCAAACAATCCTTGTTTATTTGTGAAAAATATCAAAATACTGTGAAAAATTTGCCATTTTCAAACTTCACAAATTTGATAGTTACATAGTTTGTAAGGCCGAAAAAGACAGACGTCAATCAAGTTCAGCCTATTTTCCTATAGTGTTGATCCAGAGGAAGGCAACAACCCCCATGAGATAGAAGCCAATTGTCCTCATTTTAGGGAAACAATTCCTCCCCGACTCCAATCTGGCAATCAGAATAAATCCCTGGATCAATGACAGAATCTTAGTCACTATAACTTTTTATATTAATACACTCTAGAAATGCATCCAGGCCCTTTTTGAACTCTGTTAGTTAACTCACCATGACAATTTCCTCTGGCAGAGAGTTCCACAGTCTCACTGCTCTTACAGTAAAGAATCCCTTTCTATTTTTATGCAGAAACTTTTTTTTTCCTTTTGGCGTAGAGGATGCCCTCTTGTTCTGGATACAGTCCTGGATATAAATAGATCCTGGGAGAGATCTCTATATTGACCTTTGATACATTTATACATATTTATTACGTCACCCCAAAGCCGTCTTTTCTCTAAACTAAATAACCCTAATCTTGCTAATCTTTCTGGGTATTGCAGTCCACCAAGTGCTTTGTTTCCCGCCTTTGTACCTGTAAAGCTGTACAATGTTTTTCCTGTGAACTGGTGCCCAAAACTATATACAATATTCCATGTGTGGTCTAACCAGTGACTTGTATAGTGGGAGAATAATGTTCTCATCATGTGCATCTATGCCCCTTTTAATGCACCCCATGATCCTATTTGCTTTGGCTGCTGCTGCCTGACACTGGCTACTGCAATTAAGTTCACTGTCCGCTACGATTCCTAAGTCCTTCTCCATGTCACTTCTTCCCATCGTTTTTCCGTTTAACAAGTAATCATGAAAATGATTCTTCATTCCCATGTGCATAACCTTGCATTTATCTGTGTTAAACCTCATCTGCCACCTCTCTAGCCAGGACTCCAACTTATCCAGATCCTTCTGTAATAACACATTGTCCAACCGTCTGCAATTTTAGCTGAAAATGTTTAATGATTAAAAGGAATCCTTGAAAAAAAGCACCCCAAATTCTGTTACGCAATTACTGCAAGGTAGTAGTACCTTATATATGGGTGCAAACTGATGTTTGGGCACATGGCAAGGCGTACAATGGAGGGAGCGCTATGAAACACAATTTTGGTGGGTGCCATGTCTCATTTGCAAAGCCCCCAAAAGAGGACAGGTGAAACCTTCCAGAAGTCACCCCATTTTGGATTAAACACCCATCATTGATCTCATCTAGCAGTGTATTGTCTGCTTTGGGCGCACAGGTATTCCATAGTTTCCATAGAAAATGGGGGAGGGGGGGGGCAAATCCGCCATCGTTTTTTGGGCTTCAATTTTACAGCGTTCGCTATGAGGTATAAATGACAGGATAATTTTACGATGCAGGTTGGTACAATTACAAGGATATAAATATTACATAGATTATGTTTTATTACTTTTTCAAGAAAAGCATAGAAAAAATATATTCCTTTAAAATCTAACTTTTATTAAATAATAATTAAAATACAATCCACCCTATGCTACAGATAGGGACACTACCAGCATGAAATAACGTGGAAATCTGTCTCCTATATTACTAAATATTGGTACTGTTCCAATGCGGAGAACCCGCCCCAAAAAGGGTGACCCCACCCAGTACCTAGGCAGTCCCTAAAACTCACCCTACCCTATATACTATGTAAGGGGGAGGTAAAGTGTAGAAGTATAGGGAATGCCTAAAATGTATTGTCATATACACTACAGCGATATAGCGTTATATCAACACACCTATATCCCAAAGAAAGGCGTTCAAATCAATACACCTATATATCCCACTCCCCTATTCTCTATGTACAGGGGGGATATAATTTGGTCAGGGAATGTCCTGAAAGTGTTGTTGCTTCAAGGATATGGCGTTATATCAATACACCTACATCCCAAAAAAAGGCGTTCAAATAAATCTATGTATCCCAAACGCGTTTCGTCCCAATTCCAGGGACTCCTCAGTGAGTAAACAATAGCTTAGTATAAATATTCACCTTTAATCAACAATACATTTCAAAAGAGGTACCTGACCCTCCACCATGATTCCTATGGAGGTAAATTAGTTAATTGGTACCTACATGGAATGTGGTAATCCCCTTCATATCAATCTGAAACAATGAAAAAATGAGACATAAGAACCAAATCCCATAACAAAGTACCCAACCTTCCACTATTAGTCCTCCGGAGACAAAACAATAGTAGGGTACCTGTAAGAGTTGGTGTCACTCCTCCTGATGGGAACAAAAGTTGTTGGTGCCAAAGTGTCCCACCACTGAATGGAGAAACCTGAGATATTTATACCATTCCAACTTCTCCCATAAGAAAAAAACACCCCCTGTCTCCTACATCCGCACTCACTAACACCTGTAACACCTGTAACCCCCTGTAACCTGTAAAAAGGGAGTCACAAATGCTGATAAATGAACTGCGTAAATTAGAGAATGCGGCATTCGAGCTGGCCACACACATTAGAGAAACGGTGGGCAAAGCAGCCAATATTAGTAGGACCGACTTACCATATAAAAATTATGTTTTTATGTCATCATAGTCTGAAAGTCATAACTTTTTTATTTTTCTGTATACAGAGCTGATTATGGGCTTGTTTTTGGGGTATGACGTTTTTATTGGTACCATTATAGGGTGCATATGACACTTGATTACTTTTTATTTAGGTTTTTGTGAGGCATTTTGAACAAAATACAGCAATCCTAGTAGTGTTTTTTATTTTTATTTTTTACAGCGGTCACTGTGCGGTATAAATTACATGCTAGGTTTACTCAGCAGGTCGATATAATTACAGCGATACAAAATTTGTAAATTTTTTATGTTTTACTGCTTTTACACAATAAAAACCACTTTTATTCAAAAGGGAAAACACGTTTTTGCATCGTCATTTTCTGAGAGCCAGAACTTTTTTATTTTTCTGTGTACGGAGATTTGTAGAGGCTTGTTTTTTGCGGGGTCAGTTGACGTTTTTATTTGTATAATTTTTGAGGGAGCAAGGCTTTCTGATCAGTTTTAATTCCGTTTTTTGGGAGTCAGGGTGAAGAAAATACTGCGATCCTAATAGTGTTTTTTAATTTTATTTTTAACAGGGCTTACCGTGCAGTATACTTGACAAGTTAGTTTTACTCCCTGGGTTGAGACGATTATGGCGATACCCAATATATATAGTTTTTTTATGCTGAACTGCGTAAATTAGAGAATGCGGCATTCGAGCTGGCCACACACATTAGAGAAACGGTGGGCAAAGCAGCCAATATTGGTAGGACCGACTTACCATATGTATGGCGGCCTATCGAGTCTTCACACGAACATGATGCCGGGGAGAAGAGATCGAGCAGTTGGAATTCAACTGACAGACACTCTGTTTTAGATGAAAAGCCACCGCTAGAGGTGTTCTCCCTGCGCAGGACACATACATGCCTGGCTGAGCTGAGCATCCATGTGAGGATTGGGAGCATTAGATGTCGTATGAATGTGCTCGTGTAGACGACAGCTAACGTATATGGTCAGCTTAACTCGTCTGTACAGAAGCTTTTTAATAATCACTACATATGAACCTTTGCTAGAGCAAGTGCAAAGGCCACTGCTTTTTTTTTTTTTTTTTTTCACAGTACTTGAAAGCAGTCAAAGGTGCATTGTGTGCATTAGGTCCTACTGGCTATAAATCTGCACAGCTGGTTTATATATAAGTAAAATGGAGGGTATAGGTAACCACTGAATCACCGCTCAATCACAAGTCTGATCCCTACCGGCAGCACATTAACCTTTTCCTGGCAGAGAACTGAACCTCCCCAGCAGGAAAGGAATATGAACAGAAGTAGTTGTAAAGATAACGTTTTTCGGCATAAATAACCAGAAGTGTTTTCTTGTCAGCGCTCAGAAGACAATGGGGTGCAAAGCAGTCTGTTGAAACAAAAGGTGTACTGTCTTTTACTCAGCTCTTCACCCAGAAGGAGTGAAGCCTTCCATATTCCATTCATATTTAACCAGATTTGATCCGACTACTGCATGAGGCCATCTGTACTCATGGATTTGGGCCCTCCAGAGGGAACCCAAGTGCACGGCTCCAGATGAGCTGAGACAGGACTCCCAAAGCTCTTGACACACCGAAAAGGACTGTATAGTAATTCATCTCCTTCATACCATACTGTAGGAGGACACCACTGTGAGCATCCACATTGGGCCAGGGGTTCTTTGCCTTTCCTTGCTCCAGTAACACATTCGGTACGATCTTGTAGAGCTGAGCCACCAGCTTGAACATAGGATCATTAGGGAGATGCTTTAGGGCAAATTCTCTCTGACACATGTAGCGAGGATCAGTCTTTCTGAGGACGGCATGACCATACCCAGGTACCACCCTGCCAGAATTCAGTGTGTTCCAGATGTAGTCTCTGAGCTGCTCATCTGACACTTCCCCACCTAAATCCTTCTGTAGGGCTGTTAACCAAACTAGTACCTCCTGATTGGCCAATCCATGGAGAGGACCAGCAAGTCCATTCATGGCAGCAGCAAAAGAGAGGTAAGGATCAGACAGCGCACTGCCAACCAAGTGACTGGTGTGTGCACTTACATTTCCTCCTTCATGGTCACTGTGGATGGTGAGATAGAGTCTCATGAGCTCTGTGAACTGAGGGTCTGTGTATCCCAGCATGTTTGTGAAATTTTATAAAAATTATGTTTTTATGTCATCATAGTCTGAAAGTCATAACTTTTTTATTTTTCTGTATACAGAGCTGATTATGGGCTTGTTTTTGGGGTATGACATTTTTATTGGTACCATTATAGGGTGCATATGACACTTGATTACTTTTTATTTAGGTTTTTGTGAGACATTTTGAACAAAATACAGCAATCCTAGTAGTGTTTTTTATTTTTATTTTTTACAGCGGTCACTGTGCGGTATAAATTACATGCTAGGTTTACTCAGCAGGTCGATATAATTACAGCGATACAAAATTTGTAAATTTTTTATGTTTTACTGCTTTTACACAATAAAAACACTTTTATTCAAAAGGGAAAACACGTTTTTGCATCGTCATTTTCTGAGAGCCAGAACTTTTTTATTTTTCTGTGTACGGAGATTTGTAGAGGCTTGTTTTTTGCGGGGTCAGTTGACGTTTTTATTTGTATAATTTTTGAGGGAGCAAGGCTTTCTGATCAGTTTTAATTCCGGTTTTTGGGAGTCAGGGTGAAGAAAATACTGCAATCCTAATAGTGTTTTTTAATTTTATTTTTAACAGGGCTTACCGTGCAGTATACATGACAAGTTAATTTTACTCCTTGGGTCGATACGATTATGGCGATACCCAATTTATATAGTTTTTTTTATGCTGAAGTGCTTTAAAAAAAGTGTTTTTTATTGTGTAAAACAATATTTATGCATATTCTGATAGCTATAACTTTTTTATTTTACCGTATACAAAGCTGTGTAATGGCCTGACTTTTTATTTGGCACCACTTTGGTGTTTACCTGAGTTTTTGATCACTTTTTATTCCATTTTATGTGCTGTGGGATGAACAAAAATTGCAATTCTGTGATTTTTTTTTATATAGCATTTACGCAGCGATACCAATATGATTACTTTATTTACACTAAGACCACTATTACCACCATACAGTGACCATATAGTGGTAGACAGCAGTATACACAGGATCTCTGCAGATATATAAATGATCACAGCCAGTAACTCACAAGTGACATCTTTTCTGATGATTTGTTCTCTTTCCCTTATCTTTCTGCATCCATTCCTAATAATGCCTCCTTTAGTGCCCCACACAGTAATTGTACCCCAAAACAGTGAAAATGCCCCCAGCCAATTATAGGGCTCCCATTTGTGCCACCAGTAGTTAGGAACACACCCCATATAGAAGGCAGCCCCCCATAATTATGAAGGGTGAATGCCTTTTAGGTAGGTTAGACCCTAAAAAGTAGTCAGATAAGTAAGCAGACTCTTCCTATTAAATAAGTAAAGTCTTCCTTCGGTATAGGGTTTCACTCAGTAGGTAGGTATATAGGGCCCCCAAACAGGCAAATACATAGGGTCACCCAGTAAACAGTTTGGTATTTAGGGAGCTCCCAGTAAGTAGCTATATAGCGCTTCCCCAGTAAGTAGGTACATAGGCCCCCAGTAAGCAAGCAGGCAAGTTCCCCCCAGTGGGTAGTTGTAAAGGCCCCCCAATAAGTAGGTATATAGGGTTCCCCAGTAGATAGGTTGGTATATAGTGTCCCCCCAATATGTAGTCAGGTACATAAGCCCCCAAGTAGGTAGGTACATAGATACCCCTATTCAGTAGGTAGGTATGTAAGGCACCTTAGAGTATATAGGAACATAGGATCCCCTTAAGTAGGTAGCTATATAGGGCCCCCACTAGGTACATACATAGGTCCCCCAGGAGGTAGGTGGTAATGTAGGGCCACCAGTAGGTAGATAGGTATATAGAGTCCCTTCTAGTAGGTAGGTATATAGGGCCTCTTAGTAGTCCGCTATTTAGGGCCCTCTCTAGTATATAGGTATTAGGGCTCTCCAGTTTGTAGGTAGGTATATAAAGCGTTCCCCGGTAGGTAGGTATACAGACACACCTATTAGAAATAAAAAATAATACTTACCTCTCCCCTCTTCCCCCGCCGAACACCGCTCTTTGAACCCGGAGTGGGCGGATATCAGGGCTAACCATGATTTTTAGACACTAGTCCACATATGCTATTAACGACCTAAGAACATTAAGCACCATCCGTATCGACATAGGCTCACTTACAAAACCTGTTATCCAAATTACTCTGTCCACCCCACGCCTCAGTACTTTCCCATGCCAACATTATAAAAGGTGCACTGTTCACCATCCATCTAGTGGCCAGCCTATAAAACTGAAAGATTGTTTCACCTGCGACTCATCTTCCGTGGTATATCTGATCAAATGTCTCTGTGATCTGGTTTACGTGGGGGGGGACCATGCAATGCATAAAACATCGAATCTCAGGACACAATATGCTGTTGTAAAGAGCGACTCCTTCTCCCATCCCACTTCATACATGCAAACCATCAATTGTCACAACGTAGGATCCAAGTGCTATAGCAAGTACCACTCCATGGTGGCATTTATTCCCCAACTGAGTAGCTTACATCCAGATGGACTTGACTATTAGATCAGGGGTCCTCAACTCCAGTCCTCAAGGCCCACCAACAGGTCATGTTTTCTGGCTTTCCTTAGCATTGCACCGGTGATTTCATTATTGTCAGTGCATTCTGTGGGATATCCTGAAAACATGACCTGTTGGTGGGCTTTGAGGACCGGAGTTGGGGAGCCCTGTATTAGATTATAAGCTCTTGGGAGCAAGGCCCTCATACCTTGTGTCTGATTTGTAAGTAGCTTTTTTATAATGTAATGTTTGGTGTTCAGCCATACTTATACCCTCTAAATTGTAAAGTGCTACGGAATATGTTGGTGCTATATTAATAAAGATTATTATTAATAGGGAATGCGACTACATCTTTAGCTAAAGCTTCCCTTTACCATCCACCATAAGCTCATATAAGTACAGCATACTCTGTGTAGCCGCTATTAAAGGGGTTGTCTCACTACAAGAATTTCTTTTTATGTTACAGATCTTGCAAAAATAAATCACTTTGCAATATGTGTCCATTAACAAAACCTCCCTATTTACTACCCCTTTTGAAAATGGGTCCATCAGCCCTCAGGACGCTATAGCACAGACTGTTCAATCCCATGATGGTGCCGCCCACGGTTGCTAAAAGCTACAGACCTGGCTTCTACTCCCAAAAACCCCACAACGGGCCCCAAACAAAAAAAAAACCAAAGCCCTTCAAGGTGAAGAAAATTAAATGTAGTGAGACAACCCCTTTAACTATTTGCAAACTAGTAAAAAAGATGCCAGTATTACTTTATCATCCTTTTCCGACATTATGTCTTACTGTTGATTTTTTTCTCATTATGAATACACTAATTGTATATTTATGATTATGTCACCTATACTTTTGCACTCATCATTGGTGAATATATGTATTTATGTAATGTCACTTACATTTTTTTTTTCCTGAGCACTAAATCTTAAGTTCTCATTTTTGGGGTTAAAACACTTTGGGAAAAAATTTTCACAAATAAACATGTTTTTTTAAGAAATGGTTTATTGCATGTTTTTGGATACTGTTTTTTATTCCCTTTTGATTATTTTTTAATTTTTAATCCCAAATACAAACAAAAAAAAAGAAAAAAGACATGAACCGCAAAAACCACTTACCTTGCTTTTAAATCCAATTGCTTCTCAGCAAAAATAATTAAAAAAATTAAACAGGGAGTTTTTTACTATACTCTTTGATCAACAGAAAAAAACCATTTTCCCCATTTCACCCGTACCCTTTAAATTTGGTTCCAAACACTAAGACACTGCGTTTGACCATACATCAAAAGTTACGTTATAAAGTCTATTTTTAAAAAAAGCCAAACATCCCACTGTTTGGAGCAGGTCGACATCCTTTTTTTTTTTTTTTTTTTGACTACCCTTCCCAAATTTTGGGCCCGTCCCTCTTTTCTCCGTGAAAATTTGTTTTGGGTACCCTTTTTTTTAAATTTTTTTTATGACGATAAAAACTTAAATTTTTACCAAAAAGGACAAAACACACAAGGATAAAACGTTTTCCATTAAACATACTTTTTAAAAAAACGTATACTCAAACATATATTTTTTTTTCAATTTGAAAAAGCGCAGGGGCCCTGCATCCTCCATCTTTTTTAAAATTTAAAATTTGCATTTTTTGGGGAAATTTGTAAAAACAGAAACATGTCAATGTAACTTTGCAAAAACCCATCCACCATAAAAACAATGAACCGCAAAAATTTCATGGGGTTTTTAAAACCTGTGACAGAACGGATCCGAAAACTGTTAAAAAAAAACCGGAGTGTGCACTAAACCCCAAAGTTTGCCAGCCCCGAAAGGGTTTTGCCCCCCGGTTTAAAAAGCGCAGAAGCACAACCAAGGAGACAATCCATTGGCCCAAAAACCACCATTTGCTGCCAACCTAACCCCCCGGGCCCTGGGCAGGGCCACCATAAAAATTTTGGGGCCCCAACAGCTGAAGCTTTTGGGGCCCCCCCGGGCCCTCCTTTCCCCCTCCGAACCAAACCCCCCCGGGGGCTGAAAAGTGGGGGGGGCCCGGCCCCTTTCTATTTCCCCGGGGCCAAATTTTGGGGTACATGAGAAGGCCCTTTCCTCCCCCCACACAAAAGGGGAAGGAGGGGGCCCTCACACGCGACACAGGCGGGGGGGTTTTTGGGGGGCAAAGGGTGGGCCCCCCTCACATACAGCTTGGGGGGGGGGGGGGGGGGGGCCCCCCAAGGGGCATTATGGGCTGCCGGGCTAGATGGGGGGCAGGGTCCAGGGGGCACCCCTTCTGCTGAAGAGGAGGTTTCCCGGCCCTGACACAGCTGTCTGCGTCCAGAATTTTTTTTACAAATTTCCTGCCTGCGCGCTGACGTACATGGAACAATTTTAATTGTTGAGGGGTTTCCCCACCCCGAGGGGCGGGGGCCCCACTGGGTTCAAATTAAACCGCATAGACCCCCCCCCAGACAGAGGGGGAGGGGCCGGGGTCCCGGGTTTCAGCGGCATCGTGCAAGCATGTAAAAAAGTTATGGACGCAGGCGCAGGGGAAAACTGGGCCCGGGGCCGGGCCCCCCCCCAAACCCAGCACCACCCTGCTCCGGTTGACCCTGGCCTTTTGGATTAGCGCCGAAGCGGAGTGCAGCGGCAGCTGTGCCGGGGCGGGCTGCGGGCCCCTACCAGCACCGCACCCCCCGCTCCTGCCTGCAGTTTAAACCAACCCCCATTGGGGCGGGGCCCCGTTTTTAGAAGCACGGCGCTCGGGGCTCTAAATTTTGCATTGTGAAAATAAGCCCGGGGCCCCTTGAAGCGGGCCCCTTTATTTTTCCGGGGCCCCGTACAGGAGTAAAGGGTTTTTAACCCCCCCGTACGGCGGCCCCTGGCTCTGGGTCCCCCCACCCCACAGGGACAATGGGCCCCCAGACAGCAAACCCCAACAAAAAAAAAAGGAAAGGTAAAAATGGCAAGGGGCTTATACCATTTGATCACAAAGTTTTACTAAAACCTCATTTTTGTAAAATTTTGGGTTAACCCAATTCCCAGGAGAAACAATGATAGTGTGTGGATGTTGGGGGTCCCCCTCTTTTGCTTTGGATTTAAAACTCCTCCCATTTGGGGCCCCGGTTTTTTCTAAATTTGAATCGTCCCGTACAAGGTTTTTGTTGCTGGGAAACCCCAAAAAAGGGGGGAGCGTTTTGGGGTCCTTTTTTTTTGGGGGTGGGTGTGGTGGGATTCCTTGTTTAAAAGTAAAGTGGTGTTTACCCAACCGGGGGGCAAAGGGCCCGGCACAATAGTGTTGTTTTAAACCCCTGGGTTATGCTTCCCCCCTGGTGTGGCTAATTTCGGGGGTCATCATATGGTACTAAATCCATTAGTGTAGGTAACCACTTTAAAGCGCTCGCCGTGAATGGCAAGTGGGCTTATACCATTTGATGAACAAGTATACCAAGAACCTCCTGTTCATTTTTGTGAAGTGTTGCCGAGAAGCAGTAGATCAACGTATAATGTGTGTGGTCCATATCTTTTTCTGCTCCCAGTGTGCATTTATACCTTATACTTGTATCTGGTATTTATGTGTAACACCATTTTGTTTCTCTGTATATACTCTTTTTCCTCTGTCATATCTTTTTCCATTAACCCTTACATCCTTTTCCAGTATAATCCCTTGTTGTTTCTCTGTAGCTTCGCTCTTTCCTCTGTCATATCTTTTCTCACTAACCCTTACATCATATTCCTATATCCCCTGTTGTTTCTCTGTAATTTACGCTTTCCCCTCACTCATATCTTTTCCCACTAACCCTTAAGTCCTAACTATGTAGAATCAACTGTTGTTTTTCTGTATCTACGCTTTCTCCTCTCTCATATCTTTTTCCACTAACCCTTAAGTCCAAACTATGTAGAATCCCGTTATTTCTCTGTAGTTACGCTTTCTCCTCTCTCATATCTTTTCCCACTAACCCTTATGTCCTAACTGTAGAATTCCCTGTTTCTCTGTAGTTGCGCTTTCTCCTCTGTCATATCTTTTTCCACTAACCCTTATGTCCTAACTACCTAACTATGTAGAATCCCCTGTTGTTTCTCTGTAGTTACGCTTTTCCCTCTCTCACATCTTTTTCCACTAACCCTTATGTCCTAACTCCGTAGAATCCCCATGTTCTCTGTAGCTGCGCTTTCTCCTCGGTCGTATTCTTTTCCACTAACCCTCATGTGCTACTGTGCCTTCCTCCTTTGGCTCTCTTCTCCAATCGGTTACGTTTATCTACCCTGCACATGCGCTGTATCTGACATGTCACTGCCGGCATTCCTCCTGCCATTAGCACAGTACTTGCTATATACTTCCTTGTGAAGTGTCTATTATAGCCGGTAAGCGGACCTCTCTCTCCCCACGTGCCATATTGACCCAGCTATACCATACTGACCTGTGTCCTCTTGTTTCTTCCTCTTAGGCCTGACCTTCAGCTCTGCTACTGCCCATAGTGCTCCCACTTCTTTTGGTGAGTTACCCCTTGGCTTCTTTTCCCCTCCAGGTAACCTCTCTCTCATACATTGTCATTAAAGAGAACCTGTCTCATAGATTATGCCCCCCTTGCTTGGACAGCACAAGCTAGTGACAGACATGCTGCCATCAAGGCTGTGTCTCTTAGTGTATGTTCACACGGGGTAATATCGACGCGTATTTCGCTGCGTATTTGCGCTCTAATATGAGCAACATGCGCGCTGAAGTTACGGTAATCCATAGCTCTCATAGAGAACTATGGATTACGCCTCCTCTCCCCACTCGCACAATACAATCGGGGAGATAAGTGACATGTCAATTACTTGCGGCGATTACGCCCCGAGTAATGCATGTCTATGGGGCCGGCGGGCTGCTGCCCCCCCGCGCCTCGGGAATATGCGCTGATGAGCGCGAGCTCCCGAAACACATGATATACTGTACGCGCCGCAGTACATCGTGTGAACATACCCTTATTCTGTAAGTTTGGCAGTTTCAGGACATTTAACCCTTTCCTGACTGGGAAGGTGCTCCAGCAAATGGACGTATGGGTACGTCCTGGATATCATGTGGGCTCTCAAGTGGACCCCGCTCAATCGGAGCATGGAACCAGCATAGCCCTATGATATGTCCCCCACGACTGGAGCTCACTACGGGGATGTTTAACTCTTTAGCTTCTGCCATCATTCATGACCACGGCAGCTAAGGGTAAGATAGACAGAGGGAGCCAATGCTCTCCCTAGCAATCTGGAAGCCAGACAAAGTTACTTACAGTTGTTTAGTTGTAAATAAAATATGAAAAAGAAAAAAAAAGTAGAACACAAGTAGAATTAAAAACACATTCCCCTTTTCCACTTTACAAACGCCAATCGCACTCCGTACACAGCTCTATATACAGAAGAATAAACATTTATGGCTCTCAGAAGATAGGGATGCATAAATGTTTTACACAATAAAAAATCTACAGCTGAAAAATGTGCCCCAAAAAAGCCGGGGAACATGGCCTTACAGTGTCTGTATCTAAGTCCTATAGTAGCCGAAAACCCCCTTCGTTTGTGTCCCAGACCCCTTTAGGGTTTTTTTACCCGCAATGAATAATATTTGAATTTTATGGTGGCACCTGACATCATGTGAAAATATCCTTCCCTTAAACGCAAAAATCCCTTGGGTTATTTTTTTTTTTGTTTCTGTACAAAGGGTTGAAAAATCCCTTTTATGAGCACCCTTTAACATAACAGTGTGCTGTGCATTATATATGTTTACCACTAAGGCTATATTCACATGGCTTTTTTGGATGATTTTGGACCGTGTTTGGTCCCAAAATTGGATCCAAAAAGCTGCAGCAAATTTCATGTCAAAAAAAATCCCAAATGTCTAAAAACAACAGCTGGTGTTTGGATACGTTTTGGATGAAACGGTTGCCCCCGGGCTTTGGGAGTCGGAAAGCAAACCCCCGACCCCATCCTAAAAATTTTCCCAAACTTGATCAGACCCCTGACTCCTCATACAGGCGATTTTTTAAAGTTTTAAATTTAGAAAAAATAACTGTATTTAAAATGGTAAATGGGCTGTTTATCCCCTTTGGTGATCAATAATAAAGTATTTGGGTAGAACTTAACGGGAAAGAAAAGGGTAACAAAAATTTTGATTTTTAAATTTAATTGGGGGTTTGAGTTAAAGGAAAAAGCTGTTTTTGTTTTCCAAGTCCAGTTGCCCAACTTTGGGGAAAATTTTGTAGAGGACCGGGGTTTCAGTTTTTATTTCAAGACCTTTTTTAAATTGATTCATACCCAGAAGGTTTTCAAAACCGGGCTGAAACCCAAAGGTGGTTTCCCCCAAATTTAAAATATAAAAAAATTTACATTTTGTTTTTTAAAGGAGAAAAAACAGTAAAATGCGGGTTACAGGAAAGAATCTGCTAAATTTAAATCAAAATGCTAAAAAAACTACCCAAGTTAGTTTTATGTTTTAAGATATGTAAAAATAAAGTTTATAAAAATTACTACCCTCTTTGTAAAAAGCTGTAGCGGATGGTGGTTTATGGAGCCAAAAGTAAAGTTCAAACCATTTTACCTTTTGTTTTTCATTTGTAAAATTTATTTATTGGATATGACTTTGAACACAATTTTTAAAAAATTTTTGGGGTTTAAATTTTTTTAAGGGGGGGGGGGAATTCCGGGGGGGGGGCAGGTTTTTTTAACCTTTTGGGGGGGGGGGGCGGAGTTTCCTTCGGGAATTTTTTTTTAGGGGGTTCCCAGGGGAGGGGAATTTTTTTATTTTTTTTAATTTTATATTTTTTTTTTTCCTATTTTTTTTCAAGAGGTTCCCGGGGGGGGGGCTTTTTTTTTTTTTTTTTACCCCATAGACTAACATCTAATTACATTTTTTCCCGGGTAGAGAACGGTTCAAAAAATAATTTGGGGTTTGGGGGGGCAAAGCGGTGACCAAAAAGGGGCAAAATCTCTAAAAATTGTCAGAGTATAAAAAATTCCCTCAGCCCATCAGTTTTAAATGAATGGTTGACCTTTTACTTTTTTGAAAGCGGGGTAAAAAATTTTTGAAAAATTTGTTTCCCATGGAGCAAAAATTTTTTTCCCCCGGGGGCAGCGCTTTGCCTGCCCCAAATGTCTAAATTTTACCCCCTCCTCAGGGTGTTGGGCAATGATAGGGGAGCAGTAGCACTGGCCCCGGCCCAAAATTCTCTTGTCTTTGCACTGCATGAACAAAAAATGGCCCAAACCCTTATTATATTTTTTGGGAGTCGGAGTCGGCCCTTTTTTTAGGGGCGACTAAAACTCCTGAAAAATAGGCACCAAATCCAAACTCCAGGGGTTTCGCACCTTTATAGTTTTTTTAGGGCCCCTGTTGAGTCTTTCTGACCCAAAAATTTGAATGTCAATTTTGGGAAAAACGGACCCGAAAGACGGAGTGGGGACACTACCCACCCTTCCCCATTTGGGTTATAAAGGCCGATGCGTGTTTTCGAAAAAAAAGCAATTTGTAAATCACTTTTGATTTTTTTTTGATAGTGTTTGGGTCCCTTAAAGGGATCCGACAGGGGAAAACCAAAAAAACCCAAAAGGGGTATGAAAAACAAGGATTTTAATTTGGAAAATGTGAACGTTCCCTTTTTTGTACACATTTGTGTTGAAAAGTTGTTGTTTTTTCTGTGAAAACCTTTAATGAAAAAGATTTGTACGACTTCTAGGCGGAAATATTGAATTTTGGAATTTTCTACTTTTCTTTTTTAAAACGGGGTTTTGGGGCTTGGGCAAACCCTCGGTTTTCCCATTTCATGGGGGCCCCTAGGGGCGGTTTGCCCGGCTAGAAGAATTGTCCTCATACCACTCAGGTGCAGTCGGGGCTTTGCAGGTATTTTTTTTTTGTGAGACTTTATTGAACTAGTGTTGTGTCACAGGATAAATGCAGAGAAACCCAAAAAACTTTTAAATTACCCAGGATTTTTTTTCACAAAAAACTGTTTTGTATAAAGGTTACAAAAATTTATCCTAAAATTTCCCAATTTTTAAGGGGAAAAAAAATGTATACATTTTATTGAAAAATAATAATTAAAATGTATGACACAAAATTCAGAGATGAACATCGCACCCAATGACCAGAAACACGTACAGTCAAATGGTCACAAGTGATAAACAAAAATATACAGAAACAGGGAAAAAAAATGTATAAATGTTTGCACAAATCCTGTTTAAATGAGAATAAATAATACTTAACCCAGGACAGACCCAGAAGAGAATGGAGTGATCAGAGGAGAGACGTGCTACCTCAACACACGTTTCACCTGCGATTTCTCAAGAGGAATGGAAATGGCAGAACAGGGTAGGATATGTATACCATAGACATACCAAAAGCAACATGTGGGACCAGTTGATTTAAATTGCACATCAGTTGCAGGAAGTGAAAGTGGAACGGAAATTGTGTTCCAAATACCGGAAATGGACGTGTGTGTGTGTGTATAGTAAAACAAGTATAAGTACATGTGACCTATGAATAAAAACACATGTAAAATATATAAGTCATAAGTCAAAATAGATGTAAAGACAACCACAAAATGCATCCATTGGGCGATGGTAGAGCTCTGGACCACAGGCCTGCACTGAAACCGGAAATACATCATAAAGATAATGCGCATGACCTGATGTTAGGGGTGAAGCGCAGATGTGTTTTAACCGGACCTGAACCCTGGAAGACCGGTGGAGTGCACCATACGTTCCAACACGTTGAATACCACCAAAATAATGTAGATGAACAATGTGAGCACATAAGGGGGATGATTAACAACGTGCAAGTGCAAAGTGCCTAAAAGTGAGTGTGAATGCAGTGAAGTGAAAAATTGATGCAAATAAATAAAGAATGCATAATCAAAAAATGTACATGGGAGTGATACATGAATACGAAAAAACAAAGGATATGCACACTGTTTTATATTAAATCATATACCATGGGTACAGATGTATAAAGTGTAGTATAAGAGTATAAACTCACGGCCACTTTATTAGGTTACCATGTCCAACTGCTTGTTAACACTTAATTTCTAATCAGCCAATCACATGGCGGACTCAGTGCATTTAGGCATGTAGACATGGTCAAGACAATCTCCTGCAGTTCAACCGAGCATCAGTTTGGGGAAGAAAGGTGATTTGAGTGCCTTTGAACGTGGCAGGGTTTGGGTTGGTGCCAGAAGGGCTGGTTGAGTATTTCAGAAACTGCTGATCTCCTGGGTTTTTCACGCACAACCATCTCTAGGGTTTACAGAGAATGGTCCGGAAAAGAAAAAACATCCAGTGAGCGGCAGTCCTGTGGGCGGAAATGCCTTGTTGATGCCAGAGGTAAAAGGAGAATGGGCAGACTGGTTCGAGCTGATAGAAAGGCACAGTGACTCAAATAGCCACCGTTACAACCAAGGTAGGCAGAAGAGCATCTCTGAACGCACAGTACGGCGAACTTTGAGGCAGATGGGTACAGCAGCAGAAGACCACACCCGGGTGCCACTCCTTTCAGCTAAGAACAGGAAATGAGGCTCCATTTGCCAAGCTCAAACGAATTGGGGCAGTAGAAAATTGGAAAAACGTTGCCTGGTCTTGAATAGTCTCGATTTCTGCTGCGACATTCGGATGGTAGGTCAGAATTTGGCGTCAACAACATGAAAGCATGGATCCATCCTGCCTAGTATCAACGGTTCAGGCTGGTGGTGGTGGTGTCATTGTGTGGGGAATATTTTCTTGGCACTCTTTGGGCCCCTTGGTACCAATTGAGCATCGTTGCAACACCTTGTTAAATCTATGCCACGAAGAATTGAGGCAGTTCTGAAGGCAAAAGGGGGGTCCAACCCGTTACTAGCATGGTGTACCTAATAAAGTGGCCGGTGAGTGTATATATGAATGAATGGGGTCAATTAATAAAAAAAGTAAATGTGCATGGTGAAATAAATATATTATAGCGTGTATGTGTAGGGTTCAGGTCGGGTTGAAATGCATTTGCACTTCACACCTAACTTCAGGTCGTGCGCATTATCTTTGATGTATTTCCGGTTTCAGCGCAGGACCTGTGGTCCAGAGCTCCGCCATCTCTCAATGCAATGGATGCTTATAATATATTTATGTGTGTGTATGTATGTATATGTGTGTGTACGTGTGTGTGTGTGTATATGTGTATATATATATATATATGTATATATATATATATATATATAGGGCCACATGTATGAAACTGTTTAGGTCTACAACTCACTCTTTTGCCCATAGTAACCTAACTGTGTATACTCTATAAATGCAAATAATGTGTGGATATATAGAAAAGGAAGTATCCTGACCTGTCTGTTTTACTTATTTGTGTTCCCTGTGTAACACCAGTTCTGGAGCTTCTTCTCGTATATCTCTGTGTTGTGCTGTTTCTCTGTTGTTGTTCCTCCTAGAGATGTATTACTGAATCTGTCAGCCAGTCCCTGTACACACTGTCAGCACTGATTGGACAATGTCAATGTGGGAAGGGACACCCCCCAGTTGGTAACACCCAGCTGACAGATTCAGTAATACATCACTAGGAGGAATAGCAGAGGAACAGCACAACACAGAGATATGAGAAGATGTTCCAGGATTGTTATTTTACAGGGAACACAAGGATTTACCAAAACAGTCAAGTTAGGCGATGTCACAGGTCCTCGTTAAAGGCTCGTTGTCATATTAAATTTGAACCCTTTAATGACCACCCACTGTCTCTTGATGATGGGCAATGCATGTCTTCTCTTGGCAATAACGCCAAAAGAGGTCACTGCTTACACAGAGGATTGCATCTCCTGCCACCGTAGCTGCGCTAGGGACGGAGCTTTAGTTAACAACTTGGTTCCTAGAGCAATCTCTGTACACAGTGGAAGCCACTGTTCCCCGTCGTTTAAGGGCTTGTTCACACGGCGTTTTTGTGATCCGTTTTACGGATCCGTTTTACGGATCCGCAAGACGGATGTAACAATTGTCAGTGTGATTAACATTGAGTTGAATGGCAAAAGCGCATCGCTGTTCCCACGGGAGATCAGCGATGCGCTTTTGAGAGCTCTTCTGCACTGCGCTTTTCGCATCCGCTTTAAGAATTGACATGTCAATTCTTATTGCGTTTTACGCAACTGAACGCCCATAGGAGATAATGGAGTCCGCTTTTGGCACTTGTCTAAAAGCGCTCCACACCCCTGGTAAGTAACAGCTGCGCTTTGCATCCTGAACGCGTATGCGAAAAGCGCACTGGGAGGCTGGACGGGGAGCGGCGTCGGCGTCAGCGGGAGCGCAGGTGAGCGGCGGCGGCAGCGGGAGCGCAGGTGAGCAGAGCGGCGGCGGCAGCGGGAGCGCAGGTGAGCGGCGGCGGCGTCAGCGGGAGCGCAGGTGAGCGGCGGCGGCGTCAGCGGGAGCGCAGGTGAGCGGCGGCGGCGTCAGCGGGAGCGCAGGTGAGCGGCGGCGGCGTCAGCGGGAGCGCAGGTGAGCGGCGGCAGCGGGAGCGCAGGTGAGCGGCGACGGCGGCAGCGGGAGCGCAGGTGAGTGGCGACGGCGGCAGCGGGAGCGCAGGTGAACGGCGACAGCGGGAGTGCAGGTGAGCGGCGACGGCGGCAGCGCAGGTGAACGGCGACAGCGGGAGCGCAGGTGAACGGCGGGGCGGCAGCGCAGGTGAACGGCGGCGGGAGCGGAGGTGAGCGGAGATGAGCGGCAGACATATGATGGCTGGAGGGCAGACGTGCAATGAATGGAACATGGGGGCAGACGAGCAATGAATGGAACATGGGGGCAGACGTGCAATGAATGGAACATGGGGGCAGACGAGCAATGAATGGAACATGGGGGCAGACGAGCAAGGAATGGAACATGGGGGCAGACGTGCAATGAATGGAACATGGGGGCAGACGTGCAATGAATGGAACATGGGGGCAGACGAGCAATGAATGGAACATGGGGGCAGACGAGCAATGAATGGAACATGGGGGCAGACGAGCAATGAATGGAACATGGGGGCAGACGAGCAATGAATGGAACATGGGGGCAGACGAGCAATGAATGGAACATTAGGGCAGACGAGCAATGAATGGAACATGGGGGCAGACGAGCAATGAATGGAACATGGGGGCAGACGAGCAATGAATGGAACATGGGGGCAGACGAGCAATGAATGGAACATGGGGGCAGACGAGCGATGAATGGAACATGGAGGCAGACGAGCAATGAATGGAACATGGGGGCAGACGAGCAATGAATGGAACATGGGGGCGGGAGAGAGACTCTCTCACACACACACACACTGTCGAAAACGCATCCGGAAAGCGGATGCGTAAAACGCAGGTGAAAAAGCAGTCAAAACGGATACAAATAAAGTATCCAATGCTGCGTTTTGCGGATCCGCTTTCCGGATGCGCTTTTCAAGTGCCGAAAATGGATCCGTAAAAAGGATCCAAAACGCCGTGTGAACAAGCCCTAACTCTTTGATTGCTGCGGTCCATTGGTTTAACGGGATTCCCAGTGCTCGATGGAACCTGGGTAATGTCTTTAATCAGCCCTGGAGACTAGAGTAGTCCCAGAGCTGTCTGTATAGTAAGCCTGCTGTGAAGGCACACTGACCCAGATGTATGAAAGTTGCTGCGCCAGAATTCTGGCACAATTTGTGGCAAGAATTTAGGTGCTTCACACCACATTTATGATGTGTTTTAGACCGTTCCTAGATACTTCTGTGTCTCACCCGAAAAAAGGGAGTGACGTTGGCAAAGGGCGCGTGGCCAGCGCAGTACGTGCCGCTGTATGGCTGAAAGATGCCATGTGAACATACCTTTAATGGGATTAAAAAACAAAGTTGAAAACATAAAGAAGTGTGAAAAAAATTAAATATAAAACAAAAATACTGTGTTTTTCGGACCATAAGACACACCTAGATTTTATAGGAAAATAGGGGAGGAGGGAATTGAAGCAAAAAGAGCCAACTGAAGTGTAGTTTTAATTGGGACCATTTTGGGATACATGTGACTTTTTGATAATATTTTTTATTAAAGATTTTTGGGGATGTGAAGTGACCAAAACCCCCCACAATTTTGGCATTTGGAATTTCTTTTTTACAGTATTCAGTGTACGGCATAAATGATATTATATTTTAATAGGTCGGACTTTTACAAACTCGGTGACGCCAATTATTTGTAACCTTTTTATTTTTTTATTTGTAAAATGGCAAAAAAGGGGGTTGACTTACATTTTAATATTTGTTTTTTTTAAAAAAAACTTTTAAATACTTAGGCTATGTCTCTACTGTACAGAAAAACTTTTTTCAGTGTCTTTCGTTTTCTAAAAACGCTGAAAAAAATGACTGTAAAGATGTCCCATAGACTTCTAAAGTAAAATCGTCCTGTTGTCTCCACAGAATGTTTTATTTACTGGCCGTCTTTTGAAACATGTTGCAAAAAACGCCAGATGAGGGCACCCTCTAGGGGCGATGTGTTAACAGCAGGGATCCATTCCTGGGTGTAATGCCCGCTTCATACACCCAGTATCTCAGACAGGGAGGCCGGTGGCGTTGTTTAACCAATTCATGCATAGCGCCACCGGCTTCCCGCAGAATCGCCCCTTTCCAGCCTCCTGCCTGTCCGAGATGATACATTCGGACTTTAAGACACACCCTAATTTTCCTCTCAAATTTTTTGGGGAAAAATAGTTGCGTTTTATAGTCCAAAAAATATTGTAAATATTTAATACGAAAACTTTTGTGCATACATTAAAATAAACAAATCTACACATTCGGGATCCCCAGGACCACAATAACCTGTGGAATTAATTTAACGGGATATAAAGTGTGAAATATGAATGGTGTAAAAATAATTTAAAAAACAAATGCAGTAAAATGCTTTTTTTTTATGTTCACACTGCAAAAAAAAAAAAAAAAATACAAATAAGTTACACAGTAATTTATATGTAACCTCACGCTTCACCCTCAAATATATATTGCCACAAAGCAGACCAGATATAGTTCCTTGTATACCACACTTGGTGTATTGAAGGCTGTCAATCATCCAGCCTGTACACGTAAAGGTATGTTCACACGGCGTGTTTGATCCGGCTTGGATGCGAAAGACGCATCCAAAAGTGCTGCGTAAATCGCATCCAAAACGCATCTAACACACAATTGTGTGTTTGGATGCGTTTTGGCTGCAGCAGGATCGCACCCTATAGTTTTGACATGACAATTCTTTGAACGGATCCAAAAGACGCATCACAAAAACGCAAGTAAAACACGCACCAGGGATCACTTGTCTGAACGCCAATGCGTGTTTTACATTGAAAGTAATGTAAATCACACTGCACATTGTTAGGGTATGTTCACACGGCGTAATTGCGGTGCGTGCAGTACGGCCCCAATTACGCCGGGTGATTTGGGAGTCGCGCTGAGGAGGGAGGAGGGCGGCAGCTTGCTGCAAGTAATTGACATGTCAATTATCTCCCCGCTCGTACAATACGATCCTAGTGTACAAGCGGGGAGAGGAGGCATAATCCATAGCTCTCTTTGAGAGCTATGGATTACTGTAATTATGGGGCTCATTTCCCCGCGTATTAAGCGCAGTACGGCGCGAAATACGTGGCGAAATGCGCCCCAAAATAAGCCGTGTGAACATTCCCTTAGATATGTGTTTGGGTCAGTTTAGGGTCCGAAACACAGATGCAAACACGCATCTGAAAACTTATCCAACACACCGTGTGAACATACTCTAAGACTCTGCAGGGATGTTCCCGAGCATACACCTGTAGGAGGACTCTCAAGTGAGAAGGCATGGACTCTTTACTATGTCTCTGCCTACCCAATTGCTGTATACATGGTGCTGAATGAACTCTGTACATAGATTAGCAGACAATCATATTACTTCCCGTTTATGTGTTAAGTAAATAGGACACATATAGTCCAATTCAGGCTATGTTTGCTTTATAAATCTCTGTAGTTCCACGACAGCACCAATGTGGTATCCATCAGGATCCTTTTTTTTTTTTCACGGTATCCTCATGGATACCAAGAACAGGAAGCATAAAGGGAATGTGTGTGAGGCCTTATAATGGCATTTTAGTCTTTGATAACATTTCATATATAGCAGCTGTGGTATCAAAGGTCTTTCAAAGAAGGAGGGGGTTCTCACTGTGTGGCCATCAGTACCTGCCATCTCATTGCATTGTCTAAGGGCTGCCATGTTTCTAAAAAAAAAAAAATCTTGATCTATATATTTTCGAAATAGTTCAACATAAAAATTAAATACGTATTTGGGATTGGCACAATCATCATGATCTATTCAATGGTGTTTAACCTATGCCTGCATATTGTATGGCATAAAAAATAAAGATGGATTTTGCTTTTTTCCATTGTCTCCCTCCCCCCCCCACCCTTAAAAAAAAAAAATAATGTAAATTAGTAATTAAATTATTTTCTACTCAGAATGATACAATTAAAAAAAACTACAACTTGTTCTGCCAAAAAACAGCCATCATATGGCTACTCCCATAGAAATGAATATAGAAAACTGTGAAGAAATCAGGCGATACCTTTTAGAGACTGAGTATATTTGATGGTGAGCTTTCAAGAGTACTAGCTCTCTTCTTCAGACATGGTGTTATAGAGGTAAAGAGCTAGTACTCTCAAAAGCTCACCATCAAATGTACTCCGTTAGCCTCTAAAAGGTATCGCCTGATTTCTTCACTCTTCTACTACTTTCTATGGCTAACATGATATAACATTATACTGTAGAGAACTGCGCAAGTCTTGCCATTTCTCCCTTTTCTCTGGCTTTTATTTCTTTTTTCCTTCCCACTTAGAAAAAAGGAATGAAAAGTAATAAACAAATTATTAGTGCTATCACTCTACTCCTGTCCTCTGTACTCCTTAGTAAATAAATAAGAAAATAAACCTCAATGAGCTATGTGAATTGATGAAGAGAAATAAAGTCCAAAGGTTTGGTTCCTGCAGGGATTTGAACCTAGGACCTTTATGCTGTGAGGCAAAAACTGTACCACTGAGCTACATTATAGCTACTCACAGTTCTATACATAAACATACTGCTGAGTCACATGATATGCAATTCAAATCACATGCACCCCCTTCTGAGCACACAGAGCTGAAGAGCTGGATACAGGAGGTATGAGATGAGTTCATGGCAAAACCCCGTTAAGGGTATCTTCACACGGCGTGTTGGATTCGTTTTTGGATCCGAAAAACACATTCAAAAGCGTTGTGTAAATCGCATCCAACTTGCAGGTGCGTGTTTGGCTGTGTTTTGGCTGCAGCAGACACACACCCCATAATTTTAAATAAGGTGTCTGTTGTGTCTTTCAGATCATGAATTGACATGTCAATTATTTGAACGGATCCAAAAGACGCACGTAAACACACATCGGCGATCACTCGTCTGAACACCAATGTGTGTTTTACATTGAAAGCAATATAAATCACACTGCACATTGGTAGATGAGTGTTTCGGTCCATTTAGGGTCTAAAAACACAAATCCAAACACGCATCTAAAAATGGATCCAAAAATGTATTGAACACGTCGCATGAACATACCGTAAAGGGTTCCTCCTTGTCAGATGTGCCATTTGACAATAAATAAATCACAGCGTACCTCTCTCGCCAACCAGTTATTATAACCTGTAGAGAAACTAGGTCGTAAATGTTCAGGTTTCTACAGCGCTACCGTGTTTCCCTGAAAATAAGACACCCCCGAAAGTGAGACATAGCAGAGATTTTATTGAATTCCCCAATATAAGGCACCCCCGAAAATAAGACATAGCGGAAATCATTGCTGTAGCTCCCCATACACAGGGCTGTCCCTAAGGCAATGTTAACACGGCTTATTTTGGGAAAGATTTCAGCCCGTAATTCGCGCCGTACTGATCCGTCCCAGTCATTACGGTAATCCACAGTTCTCATAGAGAACTATGGATTCCGTCTCCTCTCCCCGCGCGGGAAAGGTGGGGAGAAAGTGACATGTCAATTATTCACGGCGGTACACGCCGTGTATACTGAAGGTCTATGGGGCTGGGGAGATGCCGGCCCCCGCTGCCAAGCACACGGCGTGATTGCGGGTGAAATCCGTCCCTCAATTACGCCATGAATAAGCCGTGTGAACTCGACCTAAGGGCGGGCAGAGAGAAAGGTGGTGGAGGGGGGGGCATGGGTGTTCCCAAGCCCCTCTCAACCCCAGAAATTGCCCAGGGACATATTGTTGTAGAAGAGTGTTGAAGGACCTGTGGAGGGAGGTCATGTGACTGAGGTCACCACAGGTCCCGAACATCCCAGGAGAGGAGACAGTGTACAAGTAAGTGATGGATAAAGGGAGGGGGGAACAGAGCAATGATACTGACACACACATCTCACAGGATGGCTGATGGGACATGCATGTTCTACAGGTCCCAGCATGTCACATTTGCCATCCTTTGAGATCAGTCACTGCAGCTGCCATAAAATGTCCTTTACATACATATATCCTATGGTTTGTGACTCTAAACTTTAAGATGTATGTATATATTGTGAGAAGGTGACAGGCGGTGTAGCCGAGGGAAGGTATTTTTCCCCTAGGGTACTGTCCTATGTGGCGTTAGGAAGCCTATGGACCGAAGCGTGTCACCGAGAGGCCTGGGCTCGGTGAAGGAAGGCCGACAGTTTAGGTGTCAGTAACACTATGTTACTGACACAGTGTTAGTATAGCGGTTCCAGTCCGCTTAGTCTGGGTCGGCTTTTCCTGGAGTGGTCAAAGAGCAGGGTGGGTGGCCACTCCCACGCCCCAGGTGAGGCTGGTATTAGGCCTATAAAGCCTGGGCCTGCAGGCTTGTGTTGGTCTTCCTGTGGACCTCTGCTGCTAAGAGGGAAACCACGCTGAGACTGTCTAATAGTGCAAGACAGAGAGGAACGCTCTGTATAGGTAGAGCTCAGCCGAGCAGGCATTTTGTTTGTGTTTTGGCCTGAACTTTAAGGCCTTGTGTTTTGTTTTCTCCTGCGAATAAACCCAGGCAGCGCCTGGACTTGAACTATGTGTGTGTGTATATATATATATATATATACACACACACACTAGTATATCATGCTATAATTTATTTGTGGAAAAATAAGACATCCCCTGAAAATAAGACATAGTGCATCTTTAGGAGCAAAAATTAATATAAGATGCTGTCTTATTTTCGGGGAAACAGGGTACCACAAGGGAAATGTAACCACACAGTGTAGAGTCAAATCAACAGGATATCTGAACATGCCTATGATCTCACGATCTCCCCTTTCTATAAATTTACATAACAAATTGTCACAGCGTGCCTCAAAGGCTAAATGCCGGCTCTGGAAATGTTGCATTATCCTTGATTGTGTGAACATGTTCAGACTTTCTGCGATAGGGTATTGGCATACAGGGAAGTTGGCACATGACAGTTCTGAAAGTCCGAGAGACATTGATATTCTAAGAGTAAAAAAAAAGCAAATTTAGACATTCCTCCACCACCTTTCCCCCCGTCCATTCATGCAGAACTACCATATGAGAAACTGGATTAAATTTCAAATTCCGCCAATTAAGTGGCCTGATGGAAGCCAAAAGTGTCATTTTTGCCGCATGGCAGGTATCAATTCTGTGTACCACACAAAAAAAAATGTATAGTGCAGGAGCCTATGTTATTCTATACAACGGAATTCAGAACATAAGTAATGTTAGACGTATGTTTTTTTTTGTGTTTTTTTTGTTTTGTTTTTTTACTGTGAGACCCTATGGGTGATTGAAGCCTCTACTTGGTATCCATTAAAGGTATCCATGTAATTTATATGGGCTGGCGTATATGTTAAAGGGACGTGAGAAATGTGGTATGTACCGAGCCCAAGCAGGTATTTTAAATAAAATGTATTCTTTGTCATTTAGTCTCACCTTTTCAGTGTACTCAATGGTATGGCAAAGACCAGCCCTGATTCTCATTGACCAGACTAGAATTTTTAATTTAATTCTGGAAAATGTACAATTGTTGAAGTTCTGGGGTTATATAAGGTCAAAAACCTCTGGTAAAATAATTAAAATGCGTCCTGTAACTATACCCTTTTTTCATAAATGAGGCCCTGTGTTTTCTTCAAATTTTATGCCACTTTATGTTGGTTCTGTAAAACGTAACATCCAAACTTCCCCTGTGATGGATTTGATAAGTTCCTCCTTTTGGAGATTCTCTAGTTGCTGAGTGAATCCCAATTGTTATGGCTCCAGACCCCGGACGCCTGGGCCTGCTACCACCTCTATCAGATATAGATACGATAAGTCAGTATCCACATAAGACAGGTTGAGCGCTTGAACAAAGAAAAAGTATTTATTAATACAGCAGTGAGTTTATATAAGTTTGGTTATAAGCGATGACTGACATGCACAGTGAGCCGGAGCACAAACTTTTACAGGTCACATTTAGAGATAACATACATAGATTTCCGTTATAATTTCAAGGTCCTGAAGCAAAGGCGGGAGTCCTTGAAATGTATCTTGTGTCACAACAAGAATTGTTTCTTGTGTTGAACCATGAATTGTTTCTTGTGTCGGACAGGAGCTTTAACCCTTAACTTGATAGATGCTTTGTAGGAATGAAGTGCTTCTGTTCCCAAGACTAATTTAGGTTTGTTTAGTTAAATTTTATGCCAGCTTGTGATACATGTAATCTGTGCCTTTTGCTGTATACATATTGGGCCTCATTTATGAAAAACGGTAAAACTGTCTTTGTTTCCCATAGCAACAGTTATTAATACAGGAGGAATGATTTTTACTAAAGGAGTCATCCCATCACAGTGATTTAGCTTTACACTTTTAGATAAATAAAGATTAGTACTAAGTACATTGCTGTTTTGATTTTGCTCAATTTCAGAGTTAGATCACTTCTTATCTCCTGCTTGTTTCCTAGGGTGCCGACAACACTTCTGTACTCTAGCAGTGGCCTGGCTGGTGATATCACTTCCTCCTATCAGCAGCACAGGAGCTTGTTTATGTTTCTTACTGACAAACCTTAACCCTTCAGAGCTCTGTAGCTTTTTCCACTGCTATTCAAACTCCTCCATCACCAATGTCCCTCTAACAGGCTCAGCTAGGGATAGCACAGCTGATAAGTCAAACACTGCTATAGAACCACCCACAGCCTAAACCATGCATCCTCAAACTGCGGCCCTCCAGCTGTTGGGAAACTACAACTCCCTTCATTCCCACGTTATTATATAAATGCATGATGGGAGTTGTAGTTTCCCAACAGCTGGAGGGCCGCAGTTTAAGGATGCCTGGCCTAAACGGTCTTAAGAGTTGGGAGCCTGAAGCTATCTGTCAAGAGCAGACTCTGTGAAACGGCCAGATAGAAAACTCCCTTTAACTTAGGGTATGTTCACACGGCTTATTTGTGTGCATAATTGTGCGTGTTTTCACCACGAATTGCGCTTAGAGAGCTATGGATTATGCGTCGTCCCCAGGCGCATACAATACGATTGTATTGTACGCACGGGGTGAGAATTGACATGTCAATTGTTAGCGGTGAATACGCGATGCTGACAATGAATGTCTATGGGCCCCCCACCCTGTGCTATGGAATTACGTGCTGATCAGCACATGGATACACGACACCCGGCGTATTGGGGCGCGTACTATACGCGCCGCAATAAGCCGTGTGAACATACCCATAGATTTCACTAATAAGATATATGAAAACCAGTCAACCGCTTTAATATTTAACTGCTTTTTTTTTAATTCACAGCTCTTCATTTTGATTATGATTTACTTGTGATTGGTGGAGGATCTGGAGGCCTCGCATGTGCCAAAGAAGGTATGAGTTTATTCTGCTCACTGCTGGATAGCATCGTGGATAAGTTATAAAAATACGGGGCCGTTCCAACCGGTAGTTGCACTGTTTTCGTGCCGTGCACACGGCCTCCGGGGACGGATTTTCTCTGCGGTTTGCGGAGAAAAGCCCTCCCCCTTTGCATAGACATGTTCATATATAAACCGGGCGGAAGAATGAACATGTTCTATGTTCTTCGGACAGCCGCTGGTCTAAAAAAACGACCAGCGGAAAATCCGTTCAGTAGGGACCGCTGCGCGGGTTTTCCATAGAGGTCCATAATAAAAGTTATCATCCGGTTGCAGACTTCTTTCAAAAACTGGGTGTAAGGGCTTGTTCATATGGCGTTTTAACTCCGTGTTACATTCGCTTTTTAGATCCGTCTCGGGGACCGACCGAAAGGGGCACACGCAGCCGGGGCACACGCAGCGGCGATCTCTCATGTGAACGCCGCTGCGTCTTCCTCATAGACCGCAGTGATAATCTCACTGCTAATTGTTTAAATCCGTCTCTGGGTCCATCCTGTCGGTCCACGAGACAGTTCTAAAAAGCGTATGTAACACGGAGTTAAAACTCCGTGTGAACAAGCCCTTACACCCAGTTTTTAATTTATTTACAAATTTCAAGGAGGAATAACTGAGGAAAAGCATAATACAGAGTTTTGCAATTATTCATGAAAACAGATATCTACAATCATGTAAAATTATACCTTGCAATATTTCATGTAGCAAAACAGTTCTTATCATGTGGATTTCACCACTTTTTAGGACACGCCTCTGCTCCATCCTATTGGACTAATTCAAGTTCTGTCATGTTTTCTGTAAAAAAAAAGAAAAAAATGCACATTGAAGAAAACAGAAATAATTACATATAGTTAGTATGGTTGAAAAAGACATACCATATATACTCGAGTATAAGCCGAGTTTTTCAGCACAATGCGATGGCCTGGGTGCCGGCAGGGACACTTCTGCTACATGTGACTCTTCAGTGAGCGCATACAGCAGAATCCCAAGTAAGCCGACAGCGTCCGGGCGCTGCCGGTGATCTCTTCCCCTGTATGTGACTCCTAGGGGAGCGCATACAGGTGAAGATACCACTGTGGAGCAGAGAGCGAGCGTCTGAAGGCAGAGCGGAGCGCCGGGAGCAGGAGCAGCAGGGGAGTGAGGTAAGTGTTTTTTTTTTTTAAACTGCCTATGGGGCCATATACCTACCTATTACCTGCCTATGGGGACATATATCTGCCTATGGGGAACATATACTTGCCTATAACCTGCCTATGGGGAACATATACTTGCCTGTAACCTGCCTATGGGGAACATATACTTGCCTATAACCTGCCTATGGGGAACATCTACTTGCCTATAACCTGCCTATGGGGAACATATACTTGCCTATAACCTGCCTATGGGGAACATATACTTGCCTATAACCTGCCTATGGGGAACATATACATGCCTATAATCTGCCAATAGGGACATATACCTGCCTATAACCTGCCTATGGGGGACATATACCTACCTATGGGGGACATTAAACTGCCAATAATTTGCCAATGGGGGACATTAAACTGCCTATACCTGCCTATGTAATTTTATTGGTATCCATTTTATTTTTTTTAAATTCGCCAGTAGCCACTTCATTTTCCACCCTAGGCTTATACTCGAGTCAATAAGTTTTCCAAGTTTCCCAGCAAAAGTAGGTGCATCGGCTTATATTCGGGTCGGCTTATACTCGAGTATATATGGTATGTCCATCAAGTTCATCGAAGGATGGGGAAAATGTGGGTTAAGAAATGAGTGAATTGACAGAAATATGTTTTTTTTTATATATGTATATCACAGATTTAAAATCTAGACCCATATAACTGCAAGCCGTAGTTGACAGTGTGAACTGTCATGTGTTACATTGAAAGCAATGCTTTTTCGATTGCCTTTTGGTAAATCCCAGTCTTGTTTTTTTATGATTTGCTTTGAATAATGGTTTCTTTTTTGTTCATCTTCCATTAGCCCCTTAAGCATCAGCCCTTGATGACCAGCTAAATTTTGTAGTTTTTGCCTCCTTGCTTTTCAACAGTCGTAACTTTATCTTTTAAGTGATTCAGTTGTATGAGGACTTGTTTTATGCGTGAGAAGTTGTATTGTTGGGGGGCACAGTTTAAGTTTACAAATAAATTACTGCAGATTTTTTTTTTTTTTTTTAAACGTGAACATAGTGTTTTTATGCTGTTATTTTTTTTACATTAAATAACCTGTTAGAATAATTCTACAAGTAATTACGGTCATGTAGATTATTAATATTTGTAATTTGGGGTTTTTTGTGTAATGTCTGCACAATTGTTTTAGAACATTTATTTTTCACACTTTTTTTTTTTATCCCATTAAGGAATAACTAACGGTTTGTTTTAAAAGAATAAGCTAATACATTACCTTTTGTGTGAGTATGACACAGGCTGCAGTCAGGGCAACACACTGTGCCCTGACTGCAGGTTTGCTATTCAGACAGCCCTATGACTGGGAGTCCTGATAAAGTAGGGGAATGCTCTTGGATTATTCCACAGTCACTGACCGTGGCAATCAAGGGTTAAATGTTGGGGATCTGAGGTTTCCTCCGCTCTCTGGCATTTACAGAAACTGCTCTAGGAATAGAACCGTTAACTACAGCTCCGTTCCTAGTGCAGCTGAGGGGCTGGGGCAGGAAGTAGTAAAACGAGAAATATGGCGGCAATGCAAACCTTTACATGGCTTACAACTGTCATGTAAACCGATCAGAACCACACGACCTTGCTGTTGAGGTCCGGATCGCAGTGAGGAACTGTGTGCGGCATAGTTTTTTTTTTTTATTCATTTAGACATCGTGGCCGTGTTCGTCACGCCATCTATCAGTTCCATTCAGTGCTGATACCGATGATTATCAGCTGCAATTAGCAGCCGACACCCGCTCCCTATGTAGAGGAATTGTGGCGCGATCCCGCTTCAAAGCCCCTTACTGACACTGACGTACTAGTAGGGATGGAACTGGCTAAACTCCCTACTATTTAAACCTTTAGATGCCGCAGCGTTCATCACTCTAGTCGGCACCCTCGCAGCGAAGATTGCAGGATGCTGATCAGTTAACATGGCGGCTGGAAGCCTCATGAATGCTTCCATAGATGCCATGTTTAGGCTTCTATTACTTCTATTATTTGAATTGACGTCTTTGTACGCCCTTCTGCATTTTTTTGGTTTCCCAGTATATTCTATGGTGCAGTGGCTACCATTAGAAAGTACATCTTGTACCACAAAATAAAAGCCCTCATATGTCTATATAAAAAAAGTTATGGCTCTTGGAAGGTGGGGAGGAAAAAAATGAAGAACAAAAAAATAATGACCGACTTTCAGTAAGTGTTTAAACGACACATCTAAATATAATCTGTCCCTGTGGTCAAATTATTTTTAATATTTTCTAAGGGTATTATCAAATTTTGTCCAGGCCAGTTTCGTTAGTGTTTTTTTAAAATTTTTCAGTAGAGCCACAATTCAAACACAATGTCTGTTTTTTTTCAGTCAATTTAAATGTATTATTACTTCTGACTGTTTTCAGTTATTTCAATGGCCATTATCAGTCTTTCTTTCTTTCTTTAATGGAAGAGTACCATCTATTTTATCCATGTGTGTTACAGAGATAGTGACCGTAATTAGTCTTTGAATCTACTATCCAGCCTTGCATCTCTGATCCAGTCAGAATATTGTCACATTAGTTATGTATATACAGATAAATTAACAATATACCGATGTTCAGCACTACATCATAGATGTGTGTGTCTCCCCAAGCACTGTTATAATTGACTCACCCAATTCCTATGTCAAGTAGGTTTTCTCGGCCAATATCCGAGTGGAATAGAAAATAAATCCACAAAAGGAGGTATAAAAAGGTAAAGGGTATTCTAGCGGATTTAAAGAACCCACTCCCCCTACTGTTTTTTCCCTAAGAACTTTCCTTTCACTGAGCTACTGCGCCGAAAAGGGTCACCTAGCAGGCTGGACCCTTTTACACCCTGTAAAGTCATTTTATCTGAAGTAATCAGACTCTTTAGTGGGACAAATAGTAGCAACATAAAGTCGTGTAGCCTGGATCATGTATAGTGACTCCTTAGGCCATGTTCACACGGCTTATTTGGGCGCGTATTTCAGCCCGTAATTTGCGGCGTACTGCGCAATTTACGGGCTGAAATACGTCCCAGTCATTACGTTAATCCACAGTTCTCATAGAGAACTATGGATTACGTCTCCTCTCCCCGCTCGGGGAATCCGCCGAGCGAGGAGAGAAGTGACATATCATTTACTAGCAGCGTATACGTGCCGCTAGTAATGACCAGTCTATAGGCCGGCGAGTTGCCGGCCTCCCGCCCTGCCCTCGTCCACACGAGCTACAGGTAACAATAATAATAATCGTTTATTTATATAGCGCCAACATATTCCACAGCACTTTACAATGTAGAGGGTAAAGTACGAGGGGCTGCTGATAAGTCTTTGGCTTTATCCAGAAAGAAACAAGATAGAAGGATGAAACTTTACATTTATTCCACATGCTCTCCACTGATGTCAACAAACATCTTACATCGGTATTCCAACTTCTGTAAGCCTTGCAAAAAGAAGGATTTCGGTTATGCCTCAAACAGTCATCTATAGCAGCCATGGCATCAGAAATGATGTGAAATTTGGTACCCTTGAGGTGTTTCTTCAGGTTTGGAAACAGATGATAGTTGGATGGCGCTGGATCTGGTGAATAAGGTGGGTGGTCACCAAGTTGGAAGCCTAAATCCACCAGTTTTGCCGTGGTCGCTTGTGCAGTGTGAGCGGAGGCATAGTCTTGCAGGAACAATATTCCTTTGGACAGCTTTCCGCGCCTTTTGGCCTTCAGAGCTGCCTTTAATTGGTCCAAAAGTTCAGTGTAATACCTTGCATTGATGGTGGAACCATTTTGAAGGTAGTCCACTAGCAGCACGCCCTCCTTATCCCAGAACACAGACGCCATCATCTTAGTGGCTGATTTTTGCACCCTGAACTACTTTGGATGAGGAGAACCACTGTGCCTCCACTCTGCTCCTTGGTTTCAGGGTCATACAAATAAATCCAGGTCTCATCCATAGTGACCAGGCGATCCAGGAAGTTATCAGTCCAGAAACGCTGACAAATGGAGTGGGAGGTTTTCACTTGCTTTTCTGATGTTGTCAAACATTTGGGGACCCACTTTGCAGATAGCTTCTTCATGTTCAAATGTTCATGGATAATGAGACAAACACATTCACGAGAAATCCCCATGATGTCTGCTATTCCTTAGCTGAAATTCGCTGATTCTCCAGTAGGAGGTTGTGCACAGCATCGACTATCTCCAAAACAACAACCACTCTCTTTCGTCCAGAACATTTCTCATCATTGGTGCTGAAGGTGCCTGTTTTAAATTTGGCAACCCAGTTCTTAAATGTAGAATATGAAGGGCATTGATCCCCCAATGTCTGCGACATATCACCATGAATATCTTTCATGGACTTTCCTTGCAGAAACAAGAATTTTATCACTCTTCTGCTCTCATTTGCTGTGACTCCGCCATTTTGTTTTCCCACGTGCCTAGATCACTGCTGCCATAAGCTACAAACACAAAATTTCGAAAACATATATTAGACACATGAGACTTCCATGTGATGTAACATTCGTTACCATAGAAACAAAAAAAACCCCACAAAGCCAAAGACTTATCAGCAGCCCCTCATAGTGGCAAAAAACAAACACTATACAGTAAAAAGCTACTTACAGATGAGACACAAGGTGTGATGACCATGCTCGCAAGAGCTTACAACCTATTAGGGTGTATGGGTGAGAGGAAGGGTGAGAAGTACTTGGTTTAAATAATGGTTCAGCCATGTTTCATAAATATGTGGTGGTTTACATTAAAAGTGGATGAACCTGCCACCCAGGCAGTACATCTATATACAGATAAATGCCATTGAGTGCCCAAGTGCAAGGAGTGACAGAAATGTGTGTGACTAATAGCGAGGGGTTAGCAATTGGGGATCAGGTAGTAGTTATATAAGCATTTACTGCTCCTGTGTTGCTTTGTAATTTTCTCTGTATGTTCCACAGACCTTGTCCTAATGGGCGATTGCTACTAATTGGTTTTATTTTGTCTGAATAAGTGTTACTTTTTAAAGGGATATAGCTATTTTGCTCTTGTTCTATTAACATATATTTTCTCAGTCATATACCTTTAAGGCAATGATTTTACTTTGGTGGCTACACTGATTTATATCTATGCACTGACACATTCAGTTTGATGCATATAACTCACCCAGAGGAGCTGCACTAACACAGGTATGGACATTTGGAGCATTCATTCAGCGGTATATGAGATCTCTTACAGGGAACTTTATGGTGCTGGCATAAAAGTTTACAATCCATTTAATGGCTAGATACCCTTCATAGATTTTGATGTGTGCAGGTTTAACAGCAGTAAACAATGCTAAGGCTGGACATGACATTATATTAAGGATAAAGACAAATGTTCAGGAAATAGGGACTTGAAGCTCAGGATTTCTGCTATAGATTTGCAAACTCACTCACGGATCAGCACTATTTAACTTAAAGAAGTTTTGCCACAAAGGAATTTCATGTCTTGTTTGTCCTGCTTCAGCTTTCATTGTGTTGAAAAGGGGGACTGTATGGTTTTTTTGAACTGCATATCATGTGACCTAACAGGATTGACATCACCATGCCTTTCTCCAGTGTGCTCACTCTAGTCACACAAAGGTCTGTTTATGTAAAGAGCTGTGAGTAGCTACAATGTGGTTAGCACGTCTGTCTTCCAACATAGGGGTTCTAGGTTTTATTTATTTGCACTGTTTGACTAATTACTAAGAAGTACAGAGGACAGGAGTAGACTGACAGAGAGGAGACTGACAGTAGCTGCCTGAGATGTGATATCTGAGCATGTGCGGCCGGGACTGAGGCACTCTCGTCATTGGTCGGATCCCCTGAAGACGAGCTGCACAATGGGTCATTAAGGGAGCAGCTAAAACAAAAATGGTGCAGAATTTTTAAAAATGATAAATGGTGAAATTGTTTGTTTTTTAATTTGCAAGCTTCCCACATCAATTTTACTTTGTGACAAAAACCCCTTAAGTAGAGCTGATTAATGGCTGTTCATTGATTTTCTGTAGCATATAAATAAAAATCCCGTTTTGCATACATTGCCGACAGAATTGAAGAGGATTCTTTCTGGTTGTTGGTGTGAAGTTTTCAGTGTGTGAACATAACCTAAGAGTTACAAGATTTTTTTACATAATTATCCAGGATCATGCAACTTTTGACTGTTTTTTTTTTTTTTTTTTAGAATTGCCTGTATGTTACTTGTTCTGACAAATCAATGTTTTTCTCCTCAGCTGCCAAATATGGAAAGCGAATTGCAGTATTCGATTATGTTGCACCATCACCCCAAGGTATGGCTATCTGATAACCTGTATTTACAAGAATCAAAATATGTAATACATTGATACAGTTAGTTCAATGCAGTGCCAAGAGCAAGAGGAATTGGATCTTGCCAGTTCTACTGTTACCATATCCTCAGCCTCATCAGATGAGGAGTTTAATTTTGAAAACTATTTGGATGCCATGGAGCAGGCAAAGCATTACCACAGGGGAAAATATTTTGCTTCCAGACAAACCATATTTCAGAAAAAAATGTCACTTCCTTTCAAAGAAGAAGAAGAGTTCAAAGGCAATTCCTTTATACCCTGAAATTTAGAAAAGTTGCCCATGTGGTCACCACTTTGCCACCAACTTAAGTTAGTGTAGAGAGGCTGTTCTCTAGTCTGGAAATAATGAGATCAGATGTGAGGTCATCTAATAAGGATCTGATGGAGGCGATACTATTTCTCAGGACAATTCATAGACTCCACAAATGTTATTCAGTAAGTTTTTTGTTGAAAACTGTATTTTTTCCCACTAATGCAGCTTTTTTGCTTTTTGAAATTTTTTTTTACTTTTTTGTGTTCAAAAAGTTGTTTTAAATAAGTTATTTTACACTGACAAGCAAAAGGGTAAAATTTTATTCCCATTCACTACACTTTGAATGTGGGATACCATCATTTGGTTTTTTCATCATAACTTTGACCCGAAAATTTTGCAATGCTTAGTTATGGGAGATTCTTATCATGTAACGCATTGTTACTGTTGCTCCTGGTGTTGGGGCAAACTTTTTTTCTTCTTACTACAAATTCTATGTTGACTTCTTGACTATCATAATGGGTCGTGGCGATAACGGAATAACAATAAAATTCGATGGTCATGATGATTATAGATGACCATTTAAAATCTATGGGAGAGCAAAAACACTTATTTTACCCCCAACAGAGCTGGAGAAACTGGAATTACATCCAAAAACATCAATGGAAAAGTACATCTTAGGCAACACATTTGGTTATAAAAGCCACAGAAAATAAATCAAACACCCTTTTATATCCCTGCTTATACCACAGCCTGACCCTTAAAACCCCGCATCACCCACAAATTAAAAATGCCGAAGGGATATGATTTGAACCTTTATTTTACTTGAACTGGACATTGAATATCCCCGTCCTGGAAGCAGATGACCCAAACCCGCATGCCCCCAGATTTTAAAAAAATGCCCCAAAAAAAAAAGTTTTTTTTAACCACCCCTTTTTGTTGAACTGGAATTTTAAATATATCTGTCCTGGGGCCCCGAGTTGACCATTAAACCCGCTGACCCCCAAATTAAAAAAAGGCGGGAAAAAGGTTTTTTGAACCACCTTTTAGTTAACTGGGCATAGACATACCTGTCCCGGGGCCCCAGCATGACCCCTAAACCCTTTTGACCC
>JAODAL010030140.1:0-50453 GCA_025379985.1 Phyllomedusa bahiana | reverse complement strand
GCAGCAACAGCAGCAGCACGCCCAGTGGAAAACGCATGCCATTGCAGCCAGTCAAGGCTCCACCACCTCTGCAGAAGGGAGCTGTTTCTCTTTGACATCATCCCCCCGGTCCCAGATGATCCTGCTCCTCGCTACTCATTGCGCCAGCAGTCGTTCAGCGAGGTAATTGCAAAGAGACAACAGTCTGCGTCCAACCATCCTAAGGTGCAGAAGCTGACCGTACTCCTGTCCAAGTTGTTGGTGCTGCAGTCCCTCCCTTTCCAAATGGTGGACTCCGCAGCGTTCAGAGAACTAATGGCTTGTGCTGAGCCGAGATGGATAGTTCCAAGCCGTAATTTATTTTCCAAAAAGGCAGTACCAGCACTTCATAAATATGTAGAACAGAGGTGGGCCAGCCCCTTGAGCTTATCGGTTTGTTCCAAGGTGCATGAAGCGCGGACGGTCTGGAGCTGTAAACTAACGGTCAGGGCCAGTACATGTCCTTTCCCGGCCCACTGGGTGAATGTGCTTCCGGCCCAGGCACACCAACAACTTGGACAGGAGACCCCGCTTTCTCCTCCACGTTGTCAAACTTCGGCTCCTACGCCAATGTCCGCCTCCTCCCCCTCCACCACCACCACCATCTCAGCCTCCATAAGTACTGCTCCATCATACCACATGTGTAGGGCACAGCGGTGTCACGCAGTTCTACACCTGGCTTGCCTCGGCGAACGAAGTCACACAGGGGAGAAACTGCTCCGCGTCATGCAGCAAGAAATCAATGTGTGACTTTCTCCGCACCAACTGCAAATCGGAACCATGGTGACGGACAATGGGAGGAACATGGTGTCCACACTGCACCGAGGAGGGATGGTCCATGTGCCCTGCATGGCGCATGTGTTCAATCTGGTTGGGAAAAGGTTCCTGAAGTCTTCCACCGATCTTCAGAAGATTCTGAAAATGGGCAGGAAACTTTGCATGCACTTCATCCATTCCTACAAAGCCAGAAAAACCCTCCTCGAGTTGCAGCGGCAGAACGGCCTCCCCCAACACACTCTGATATGTGATGTCTCCACCCGTTGGAATTCCAGCCTGCACATGTTTGGACCGACTGTATGAACAGAGAAAGGCCATTAAACGATTTTTTGATGATCCAGGCGGACAGGAGTACTCCATGTGTAAACTTTGATGTCAGCCAGTGGCAGCTCATGTGTGACACCTGCCGTTTGTTGAGGCCATTCGTGGAGGCCATGTTTTTTGTCAGTCGCCTGGACTACGGGATTAATAACTTTATTTTACTGCTTTCATGTCCTGGGAAAAGATGCTGAAAAATCTTTCTGGGCAGGGGACTGGAGACGTGGCGACTACATCTCGCGGCCACAAAGAGGGCCGGTGGGGACTGAAATGGAGGAGGAGGAGGACATTGGAGCAGAAGCATTGTCTGGTGAAATGAGTGGATTTTCTACCCAGGTGACAAGAGGGGAGGAGCAGGAGCAGCTGGGGAGGTAGATGGGGGATGAGGAAGACGGGGCAGATGCCCCACACAGGCACCGTGGCAGTATACAGAGGAGATGGAGGCAGGGAGCCCCTCGGAGTAACTTGTGCAGATGGCCCGTAGCATGCTGATTTGCCTGGCTAGTGACAGCCGAATAGTCAGCATCCGGCAGAGGGATGACTTCTGGCTCTCCAACCTATTGGACCCTCGCTACTGGTCCAACATGGGAGCCTTATTCCCAGCTGCTGAGAGGGAGGAAAAACTCAAATACTATAGGGAAATCTTCCGTAGTCAATTGGCCGCTGCCTATGTGCGGCATCGTCCCTCCTCTCACAGGTCTGACCGGGGGGTTCTTCAGCGCTCACGTACTACTGCCACGGCTGCTGGGTGAAGGTGGGGGGGTAGGAGTAGTAGTACCAGCTCTATCAGCAGAAACCTCAGTCTGGAGTCACGGATGAGCAGCTTCCTTCACCCGCCTAGTGAGGAGGGCAGTCGCCAGCAGCAGCAGCAGCAGGACCTGGAGCAGTCCCTGAACCAACAGGTGGTGGCCTACTTGGACAGCACTCTGCCACCCCAGTAAGAAGATCCGCTGACCTCATGCTGCTGCTGCTGTGACCTCCACTCTCTATCATTGTGCCACTCTGTGGCCTACTACTGTTTTGCCACCTCCAGAATGTAATTGTGCCACTGTCTGACCTCATGCTGCTGCTGCCGTGACCTCCACTCTGTGTCATTGTGCCACTCTCTGACCTCATGCTGCTGCTGTGACCTCCACTCTCTGTCATTGTGCCACTCTGTGGCCTACTACTGTTTTGACACCTCCAGAAAGTCATTGTGCCACTCTTTGACCTCATGCTGCTGCTGCCGTCACCTCCACTCTCTGTCTTTGTACCACTCTGTGGCCTACTACTGTTTTGCCACCTCCAGAATGTCATTGTGCCACTGTCTGACCTCATGCTGCTGCTGCCGTGCCCTCCACACTTGGTCATTGTGCCTCTCTGTGGGCTGCTCCTGTTTTTGCCACCTCCAGAATGTCATTGTGCCACTGCCTGACCTCATGATGCTGCTGCCATGCCCTCCACACTGTGTCATTGTGCCACTCTCTGACCTCATGCTGCTGCTGCTGTGTCCTCCACTCTCTGTCATTGTGCCACTCTGTGGCCTTCTACTGTTTTGCCACCTCCAGAATGTCATTGTGCCACTCTCTGACCTCATGCTGCTGCTGTCACCTCCACTCTCTGTCATTGTGCCACTCTGTGGCCTACTACTGTTTTGCCACCTCCAGAATGTCATTGTGCCACTGTCTGACCTCATGCTGCTGCTGCCGTGACCTACACACTGTGTCATTGTGCCACTGTCTGACCTCATGCTGCTGCTGTGGCTGCTGCCGTGACCTACACACTCTGTAATTGTGCCACTGTCTGACCTCATGCTGCTGCTGTGGCTGCTGCCGTGACCTACACACTGTGTCATTGTGCCACTCTGTGGCCTACTCCTGTTTTTGCCACCTCTAGAATGTCATTGTGCCACTCTGTGACCTCATGCTGCTGTGGCTGCCGCCGTCACCTCCACACTCTGTCACTGATGTTGCCACCTGAGCCCTCAGCTTGTTTTTTTCCAGCTGTCGCTGCCATGACTTTATCAGGCTACATTCCCCCTTGAGTTTTTTGGTCAGTTTTGCCCTCTTAAGTGCCCAGGGAATTTTATAGTGAAGCAATTCTAAGAGCGGCGGCAGTCATGTGCGTGTCATACTAAAACACAACATTGTATGAAGACCAAACCAAGCTCCCTCTGCATATTTAAGCATGGCACAACGTTCTACAGCACCCTGCAGGCTCTGTGCAGCCTGGAAATAGCTTTTTTTTTAACGCGATTCGTCCCGAAGTAATTCGGACCGATTTTATTTTTGTCGGGATATTCGGCGAAGTCACCGAACCGAATTTTTGAGAAATTCGCCCATCTCTACATACAGTATATATCCATCCATTTAGATGACAATTATTCATTCAATATGTGATCTTCATAATTAAAATTTTCTGTAACATACTGTATATTATCCATAATTCAAATTTCTTTGGATGTTTTGGCTCAATTAGGACCTTTTTCAGCAATGAATTTATACAAAAATGAATGAATACAAGACATGATCATGTGCAAAATATCCAGGCATACAACATAAGTTGTTCAGTCAGGCTCAAGGGGGGTTTTTGTGAAAGCAAGGACTATATATGGTTGGTTTGCAATAGTGTGACACAGGGATTCTCACACTTTCCCCACTGACTATATTCTGACAAAACTGGTCATATTATATATAAATATATATTAGGCAAGCGCCGCAAGACAGCTGTCTGTGGATGGGAACTGGCTTAGCTTTAAATTAATTTTCTCACCACATTGATTAGCTTTTCACATGTAGGCAAAGGTAAATAAAGACTATTAGGAAATACATTGCTGTTCTGATTTTACTTTCTTTCAGAGCAAGAACAGTTCTTATCTTTAGCTTGGATATACAAGTTTCTTAAAGTTACCAACCACCTCTCTGTGCTCTAGCAGCAGTGGCCGGGTTGGTGATGTCCCTCAATGCTGTGTTTTATCAGCAGCACAGGAGTTTGTTTAATGTTTCTAAGGGATGTTCACACAGCATTTTTTAGATGCGTGTTTGGATCCATGTTTCAGACCCAAAATGGACCCAAACATGCATCTAACAATGTGCAGTGTGATTTACATTAGTTTCAATGTAAAACATGCATCGGCATTCAGAAGTCTGAATGTCGATGCGTTTTTTACATGCGTCTTTCTCATGTGTCTTTTGGATCCGTTTGAAGAATTGACATGTCAATTCTTGATCCGTTTTACTCAGAAGACACCCTATTTAAAACTATAGGGTTTGTTTCTGCAGAAAATACATCCAAACATGCACCACACTTTGGGTATGTCTTTGGATACGTTTTACGCAATCCATTTTTCGAATTGAAAAATGCTATGTGAACATACCCTTACTGATAAACTTTAAACATTTAGGGCCAAATGTATGAAAGCTATCTAGACCTAAAACTCGCTTTGCTACGCATAAAAACCAATCAGAGCGCCCATTTCATTTCATTTAATGCTCTGTAAAAATAAGAGGGGCGCTCTGATCGGTTGCTATGGGCAAGAAAGTGAGTTTTAGAAATAGAGTTTGCATATATGTGGCCCAGGGGCGTAACTTGAGAAGCCAGGGCCCCAAAGCAAACTTTTGGTTGGGGCCTCCTACCCCCCCCCCCCCCCCCGTCGCCCGCTCCCTGACCACGACCATGTACCAAGACATGGTGTTACGTAATGTAGATAATACAAGGGGCAAATACCTCACCCTACATATCACCATCATACTTCTACCAAACAAATCCACTATACCAAAACCAATATTACTAATAACCCTACTACATATGGACTTGATTATACCGCCAGAACATGACCAAAAAATTACCACCACATAGTGACTGAATAATACCCCTACACTATTACTGATCAGTACACAAAGACCAATAGTACTGCCATATAGTGACCATATAGTGGCATATAATAGTGTACACAGGCTCTGTAGACTGTATATAACCACCATACAGTGACCATATAGTGGTAGACACCAGTGTACACAGGCTCTGTAGACATATAAGTGATTACAGTGTAGTTACATCTTGTGACTCACAGGTGACGTTTCTCTGACGAGTCGTTGACTTTCCCCTTTGTTCTGCATCCGGTCCAGTCCGTCATGATGACGTCTCCCGACCACTTGTTCCTGCAGATTAAGACACAAATATCTTAGAATCCTGACTTTTCCAGCACTTGCCCCCCTGGCTATATGGGGTCCATTTAGGCAGGCAGGGTTTAGGTAGCTATAGGAGCCATACAGGTAGACAGGGGTTAGGTGGGCTATAGGGGCCATGTAGTGAGGGTTTAGGTAGCTCAAGGGGCCCCATATAAGTAGACAGGCAGGCTTCAGGGGCTATATAGGTAGGAAAGGTTTAGGGGGCTATAGGGGCTATATAGGCAGACAGGCTTCACGGTAGCTATAGGGCTATTCAGGCAGGCTGGGGGGGCTATCTAAGCAGGCTGGGGGGCTATCTAGGCAGGCTGAGGGGGCTATCTAGGCAAGCTAGGAGGGCTATCAAGGCAAGCTGGGGGGGGGGGTCTAAAGGCAAGCTGGGGGTATAAAGGCAGGCTTAGAGGGTATATAGGCAGGCTAGGGCTATACAGGCAGGCTTAGGGGGTATATAGGCAGCTTAGGGGTATACAGGCAGGCTTTGGGGTTGTATAGGCAGGCTTAGGGGGTATACAGGCAGGCTTGGGGGGTGTATAGACAGGTTTAGGGGGTATACAGGCAGGCTTAGGGGGTATACAGGCAGGCTTAAGGGGTGTATAGGCAGGCTTAAGGGGTGTATAGGCAGGCTTAGGGGGTGTATAGGCAGGCTTAGGGGGTGTATAGGCAGGCTTAGGGGTGTATAGGCAGGCTTAGGGGCTGTGTATACAGGCAGACTTAGGGGTATACAGGCAGACTTAGGGGGTGTATAGGCAGGCTTAGGGGCTGTATAGGCATGCTTAGGGGTGTATAGGCAGGCTTAGGGGTATACAGGCAGGCTTAGGGGGTGTATAGGCAGGCTTAGGGGCTGTATAGGCAGGCTTAGGGTTATACAGGCAGGCTTAGGGGGTGTATAGGCAGGCTTACGGGGTGTATAGGCAGGCTTAGGGGGTGTATAGGCAGGCTTAGGGGTATACAGGCAGGCTTAGGGGGTGTATAGGCAGGCTTAGGGGGTGTATAGGCAGGCTTAGGGGGTGTATAGGCAGGCTTAGGGGTATACAGGCAGGCTTGGGGGTGTATAGGCAGGCTTAGGGGGTGTATAGGCAGGCTTAGGGGGTGTATAGGCAGGCTTAGGGGGTGTACAGGCAGGCTTAGGGGGTGTATAGGCAGGCTTAGGGGGCTGTATAGGCAGGCTTAGGGGGCTGTATAGGCAGGCTTAGGGGGTGTATAGGCAGGCTTAGGGGCTGTATAGGCAGGCTTAGGGGCCTGTATAGGCAGGCTTAGGGGGTGTATAGGCAGGCTTAGGGGGTGTATAGGCAGGCTTAGGGTTATACAGGCAGGCTTAGGGGGTGTATAGGCAGGCTTAGGGGGTGTATAGGCAGGCTTAGGGGGTGTATAGGCAGGCTTAGGGGGTATATAGGCAGGCTTAGGGGTATACAGGCAGGCTTAGGGGGTGTATAGGCAGGCTAGGGGGTGTATAGGCAGGCTTAGGGTGTGTATAGGCAGGCTTAGGGGTATACAGGCAGGCTTAGGGAGTGTATAGGCAGGCTTAGAGTGTGTATAGGCAGGCTTAGGGGGTGTATAGGGAGGCTTAGGGTTTTACAGGCAGGCTTAGGGGTTGTATAGGCAGGCTTAGGGGCTGTATAGGCAGGATAGGGCTGTATAGGCAGGCTAGAGGTGTATAGGCAGGCTAGGGGGTGTATAGGCAGGCTAGGGGTGTATAGGCAGGCTTAGGGGTGTATAGGGAGGCTTAGGGGTGTATAGGCAGGCTTAGCGGGTGTATAGGCAGGCTTAGGGGGTGTATAGGGAGGCTTAGGGGGTGTATAGGAAGGCTTAGGGGTATACAGGCAGGCTTAGGGGGGTGTATAGGCAGGCTTAGGGGGTGTATAGGCAGGCTTTGGGGGTGTATAGGCAGGCTAGGGGGTGTATAGGCAGGCTTAGGGGGTGTATAGGCAGCTTAGGGGGTGTATAGGAAGGCTTAGGGGTATACAGGGAGGCTTCGGTGGTGTATAGGGAGGCTTAGGGGGCTGTATAGGCAGGCTTAGGGGTATGCAGGCAGGGTTAGGGGGTGTATAGGCAGGCTTAGGGGGTGTATAGGCAGGCTAAGGGGCTGTATAGGCAGGCTTATGGGCCTGTATACAGGCAGGCTTAGGGGTATACAGGCAGGCTTTGTGTATAGGCAGGCTTAGGGGGTGTATAGGCAGGCTTAGGGGTGTAAAAGCAGGCTTAGGGGGTGTATAGGAAGGCTTAGTGGTATACAGGCAGGCTTAGGGGGTGTATAGGCAGGCTTATGGGGTGTATAGGCAGGCTTAGGGGTATACAGGCAGGCTTAGGGGGGTGTATAGGCAGGCTTAGGGGTATACAGGCAGGCTTAGGGGGTGTATAGGCAGGCTTAGGGGTGTATAGGCAGGCTTAGGGGGTGTATAGGGAGGCTTAGGGGGTGTATAGGCAGGCTTAGGGGGTGTATAGGCAGGCTTAGGGGCTGTATAGGCAGGCTTAGGGGCTGTATAGGCAGGCTTAGGGGGTGTATAGGCAGGCTTAGGGGCTGTATAGGCAGGCTTAGGGGCTGTATAGGCAGGCTTAGGGGGTGTATAGGCAGGCTTAGGGGTGTATAGGCAGGCTTAGGGGTATACAGGCAGGCTTAGGGGGTGTATAGGCAGGCTTAGGGGGTGTATAGGCAGGCTTAGGGGTGTATAGGCAGGCTTAGGGGGTGTATAGGCAGGCTTAGGGGGTGTATAGGAAGGCTTAGGGGTATACAGGCAGGCTTAGGGGGTGTATAGGCAGGCTTAGGGGGTGTATAGGCAGGCTTAGGGGTATATAGGCAGGCTTAGGGGTATACAGGCAGGCTTAGGGGTATACAGGCAGGCTTAGGGAGTGTATAGGCAGGCTTAGAGGGTGTATAGGCAGGCTTAGGGGGTGTATAGGGAGGCTTAGGGGTATACAGGCAGGCTTAGGGGCTGTATAGGCAGGCTTAGGGGCTGTATAGGCAGGCTTAGGGGCTGTATAGGCAGGCTAGGAGGTGTATAGGCAGGCTAGGGGGTGTATAGGCAGGCTAGGGGGTATATAGGCAGGCTTAGGGGTGTATAGGGAGGCTTAGGGGTGTATAGGGAGGCTTAGGGGGTGTATAGGCAGGCTTAGCGGGTGTATAGGCAGGCTTAGGGGGTGTATAGTGAGGCTTAGGGGGTGTATAGGAAGGCTTAGGGGTATACAGGAAGGCTTAGGGGGTGTATAGGCAGGCTTAGGGTGTGTATAGGCAGGCTTAGGGGGTGTATAGGCAGGCTTAGGGGGTGTATAGGCAGGCTTAGGGGGTGTATAGGGAGGCTTCGGGGGTGTATAGGGAGGCTTCGGTGGTGTATAGGGAGGCTTAGGGGGCTGTATAGGCAGGCTTAGGGGTATGCAGGCAGGCTTAGGGGGTGTATAGGCAGGCTTAGGGGGTGTATAGGCAGGCTAAGGGGCTGTATAGGCAGGCTTATGGGCCTGTATACAGGCAGGCTTAGGGGTATACAGGCAGGCTTAGGGTGTGTATAGGCAGGCTTAGGGGGTGTATAGGCAGGCTTAGGGGGTGTATAGGCAGGCTTAGGGGGTGTATAGGAAGGCTTAGTGGTATACAGGCAGGCTTAGGGGGTGTATAGGCAGGCTTATGGGGTGTATAGGCAGGCTTAGGAGGTGTATAGGCAGGCTTAGGGGGTGTATAGGCAGGCTTAGGGGGTGTATAGGCAGGCTTAGGGGGTGTATAGGAAGTCTTAGGGGGTCTATAGGGAGGCTTAGGGGTGTATAGGCAGGCTTAGGGGTGTATATGGAGGCTAAGGGGGCTGTATAGGCAGACTTAGGGGCTGTATAGGCAGGCTAGGGGGTGTATACGGAGGCTTAGGGGTATACAGGCAGGCTTAGGGGCTGTATAGGCAGACTTAGGGGCTGTATAGGCAGACTTAGGGGCTGTATAGGCAGGCTTAGGGGCTGTATAGGCAGGCTTAGGGGCTGTATAGGCAGGCTAGGGGGTGTATAGGCAGGCTAGGGGGTGTATAGGGAGGCTTAGGGTGTATAGGCAGGCTTAGGGGTGTATAGGCAGGCTTGGGGGCTGTATAGGCAGACTTAGGGGCTGTATAGGCAGGCTTAGGGGCTGTATAGGCAGGCTAGGGGGTGTATAGGCAGGCTAGGGGGTGTATAGGGAGGCTTAGGGGTGTATAGGCAGGCTTAGGGGCTGTATAGGCAGGCTTAGCGGGTGTATAGGCAGGCTTAAGGGGTGTATAGGAAGGCTTAGGGCTATACAGGCAGGCTTAGGGGGTGTATAGGCAGGCTTAGGGGTGTATAGGCAGGCTTAGGGGGTGTATAGGCAGGCTTGGGGGTGTACAGGCAGGCTTGGGGGTGTATAGGCAGGCTTGGGGTGTATAGGCAGGCTAGGGGTGTATAGGGAGGCTTAGGGGTATACAGGCAGGTTTAGGGGCAGGTAAAATAATAAATAGTTTACTCACCTCGGTCCACGCTCCCCCGATGCGCCGCTCGCTCCGGTCTGCTACTTTCCCTGCAGCCTCTGCGCTCACGTGATCACAGAGCGCCGGCAGGGGAAGTAGCAGAGCGGAGCGATCGGCGCTCCGTTCTGCTACCACCGGGTAGCGCTGCCTCTGAACGCTTGGGCCGGAGGGCCCGGGCATTCAGAGGCAGCATGCACCGGGCCCCGCAGCTCCCTGCCCAGGAGCGGCATTACCGGGGTAGCGGACGTGGTAACAGCTGCCCGGGGCGCGGGCCCCCCTAACCGCACGGGCCCCGGAGCAACTGCTACCCCTGCTACCCTGGTAGTTACGCCCCTGATGTGGCCCTTAGAGATCTGTAGCCTTCTGCCCTGATGTTTAAAGGCATTATCAATGACCTTCTTACAGGCTCAGCTAGAAATATCAGAGCTATATACCAATCATTGTTGTAGAACTGCCCACAGTCTGACCTGGAAGTGTGTTCCAGGCTGACTGTGACTCTTTGAAACAGCATGGTGAGAAAACCCGTTTAATCCTCTAGTTGTATCTCAGGGTTCAGTAAATTGGTTATGACTTCATATGTTACATCCAAAAGGTGTCAATGGAGTTCTAGCTCAATTCCCTTAAAGGGGTTGCCATGATCTCATTTCATACCTCCTGCATCCTGCTCTTCAGCTCTGTATACTCAGAAGGGGGCGTTTTATGATTTGTGTGAATTGCATATCATGTGACCCAGCAGGATGACATCACCGTGCCTGTCCTCACTCTACTCAAAGAAAGATCTGTTTATGTGCAAGGGAGTGCATAGCTACATTGTAGCTCAGAGGTAAAGTTTTTGCCTCATAGCAGAAAGGTCCTAGGTTCAAATCCCTGCAGGAATCAAACATGTGGATTTTTTTTCTCTTTATCAATGCACATACCTCATTGAGGTTTCCTTTTTTTATTTATTTGCACTGTTTGACTAATTACTAAGGAGTACAGGGGATGGGAGTATAATGACAATGTCACGTCAAGGGAGGTACAGTGAGACCTGACTGGAACCCAGCCCACTGTCCCTGCCTACTTGAAGTGCTGCTCTAGGTGGCAGACGGCAACTGGGTGACAGTCCCTGCGCTGCTAAAGTGCTGGGGCCGTCAGGAGGAGGAATAGTCAGACAGTCCATTTCAATACCAAAACGGGAACGCCAGAGCCACAAATCAGAACCAGAGGGATAAATGTAAACAAGCCGGGGTAAAAGCCAAACAGGAGCGAGGTACAAAATCAGAAGACAAGCTGGGGTCAGGAGAACAAGCCGAGGTCAGGTACACAGGTAAGCAGACAACAAACAATAGCACAGGAATAGGCAGCCAGGAAAATATCGCAGGTGCAGCACTCAGCTAGCAGGGAGTTTAAATGTGATCCCCAGATACCGCCCCTGAAGCTGATTGGAGCAGCCTCCGAGTCCTCCCATTAGCTGGTGTGATACACCCCCTGTCAGGAGTGGCTGGACCTCTGTCACTCATGCAGCTCCCAGCAGACTGTCTATCAGGGTGGGGTCGCTGATCAGCTGCTGCAGACTCTTCCTCCCTGCAAGCCGAGCGCTGTCCAGCCCTGACAGACAGCACCTGGGGTTTGAACACTCAGTAGCTGCCTGAGAGAAGAGGTGATGTTTGAGCATGTTTGGCCAGGATGGAGGAGCTCCCAGCCCTGGTCATATAGCCTGGAGATGAGCTGTGAACAATGGATCACTAAAGGAGCAGCTAAAACAAAAGAAGTACAGAATTTTTAAGAATGTTAAATGGTGAAAATGTTTATTATTTACTTTGCAAGCTTCCCGTGTCAATTTTACTTTGTACCAAAACCCCTTTAAGCTTATTTGAAAACATTGTATGGAACCCCTAATAAGAAACCCAAGTCTATGAGCCCTGCTGCATCTCCACATATCTGTGATTTCATATAGAAACAGATTTTTTGTAATTTGATTATTGGATTTACTGGATGAATGTTTTCAGATTCTGGTTTACAAAATATTGTAAGTATTGCTTTTAGAGAATGTTTTTGAAATATAATCCCATAAAGTTAGTATGGGCTTTATACTATGGATTCACAAATACACTTTGTGCGACTGTGCAGATTCTGTGTGCACCTTATGATATCAACATTTTGTATGCCCGTCCCATTTCAGCAGGGGGGGGGGGGAGAGAGAGTGCAGAGAAGAAAATGGAATCACAGATTTAGGACAAACTAACAGAAACTGCCAGATGACATATTATATATATATATATATATATATATATTATATATATATATATATATATATAATATATATATATATAATATATATATATATATATATATATATATATATATATATATATAACCATAGGAAATATTTAATCCATTGTCTGTCGATCTTTTTGTAAAACATATTTCTTTAGTTTACTTTTATTTTAATTTACCTCAGTCTCTGTAAAGGGTACATTTATTTTGTTGTATGAAATAGATTCTGTGGGGCAAGGCATTTGTGACATTCTGTTTTCTATAAATGTGTTACATTTTTACCTGATATTTATGCTAAAAAAATCTTCCTGTGGAGAGGATTTGGCTTGAAGTATTTCCTAGACAAAACAGGTACGTATATGCTTTAAAATGCAAAAGCTGCACATCCAGATTGCTTACACATTATGTAGCTGAATCCAGGACTGGTTTGTTTTTCCTTTTCTGACCTAGAATAAAAGCTATGAATAGCACATGCATTAGATGCTGACTACATGCTTCCTGCAACCAGTTGATAAGCTTTCACTGTTGTGTGTCTATCAAAAGCCAGATCCAACTACAATGTTGTGTCATTCTAGTCTATACTTACTGCATCACTGCCATTTCATGTGTTCTGCACATAGTGCTGTTCTTTACACAGTCATTTAACCTAAAAAGAAAAGAAAATTGCAAAGTATCAATAGTACAGTGAAAAGAAACAGCACAGAAAAGCCACCACTATTCTTCACAGTACGATATAAATGCATATTTTATCATCTGAAATTCATTATAAGCGTTCTGTGATGAAGGCTGGAGCATAGTTTAATTCAAGGCACTTAGAGATATAATCCAGTTGTTTCTTTTTATATTTTTTTATATCCATTATAGCTGTATTTATTATTTATGCCTGTAAATTTATAGTGTTTTATTTGCATTTTATGGTCATAAAAGTGAGATAAATTATGCATAAACAAGATAACACCACCATACTATCAACAATATTATAGATTCTGAACACGTCTTTGATTGTAGCTCTAAATTTAAAGCAAGCTGGGGGCAATAGGGTTGAAGCTGCTTTCCCACATCAAAGTTACAAAATGACTAGCCCACATGGGGTCATTCTTGAAAAGTACTGCATACCATTATAAAAGCACTTAAGGCCTTAGTTTAGATACATGGATCCTACAAATTGTGATAGTATCAGGAGATGTTACACTTTATATATACTGTATATATATTATTTATATATGAGTCATATTATTATGAAGTATAACCTTCGTGTGTAGTACAGTCAGCTGCTAGACAAGTTTGGAGTAGCTCGGTAAGGTCCTGGTAGTCACTGGTATCTGGAGCCATGCTGACTGCATCCCAGAGCTGTTGAAGGCTGCATAGAAACGGATCCATACAGCAAACATGACAATGGTTGTAAGATGTTTTTGTCTAATGTTTCTCACCTGACACACCAACATCCATTTGTTTTATGAAACAGAAAATGTGTCACACCATTGCCATTCAATAGAGGTCCAACTCTAACACTGCCATGAAAATTGAAGCCTTTTCTGCCAATGCAACATCATAAGTAGAGGTGCAGTGACCATCCTAATCTACTTTGGAGCCCCATACACAGCAGGGTTTGCTGAACACTGTGTGTTATACACACGTTTGGTAGCCTCCTGACACATAATGGCTGTGAGCTGCTCCACTGTAGTGTTTAAGTCCAGCCTTGAATAACTTCATAGCTAATCTTCACCTCATCAACGGTACATGCTGCTCTGCAGTTTCCATGTTGCTTGTTTGCAATGATGTAATTTGTACATTCATGATACACTTTCATCATAGCAGAACACAAACTTTTCACAAATGCCCCTCTTGACCCAAATGCCAATTATCATCCCTATTTGCAAATCCCTTTTACCCTTGACTGCATTAAGGGATATGTGAGCCAGCTCACAATACATTTTCTTTATGAGCTACATGCTGCAAATGTCGAAAGTAAGAAGTGGTCATAATAATGTGACTCAATATAGATTAGTAGTGTTTATTCTTCCTATCAGGTGAGTTGTCCATTATAGCTTCCCAGTGATATGGAGACTAAAATATCTCCCAGCTTATTTTGAGCAGTGTCCAAATTATAAATTATCCCAAAAGTGTATGTACACATACTGTACATCGTCGAAATAACAATAGACATTTCTAAAATGTCGGCACAGCCTTTCTCCTTTGTTAAAATTTGGCAAGAGTTTTTATAAGCCTCAGTGATAGGAGTACCATTACGCAAATCAGATAACAGATTTGTTTGGACAAAACAATATAATCATCATTTAGACAACACCTTTTCATTATTATTTATTTATTATAAATATTATATATATTATCGCCTCATTAATAATCACTTTTTTATTGGTCATCTAATTTTTAGAGAGACACACATCTCTAATTATTCTTAAGCTGTGGTCAGTATGCATGACGTAATCATTTTGAGATATCCAAAATGACTACTGCACATGACAGAAAAGCACGGCTTGTGGTTAACCTTCTACTTCTAAATATTTAACACTGTGATAGGATATGTCCTTCACAAGCTAATAACCAGTTAGGGTGCTTTCACACAGTGCGTTTTGGTGTGTTTTTTATGTGTTTTTTGTGCAGGAAGGCACAGCAATTAATGCTGTACATTGCTGCACAAAAATCGCGGCAAAAATTGCGGTAATTGCCGTGATTTTACCGCAAATTTACAGCGATTTTTGTGCAGCAATGTACAGCATTAATTGCTCTGCCTTCCTGCACAAAAAACAGATTGAAAAAAGGCATCAAAAACGCACCAAAAATGCACCGTGTGAAAGCAACCTAAGAGTGTTGATACTTATGAGGAGTCAACTTCTGCGAAAGCTGGGTTTCTACAGTAATAATGCAAGGGCACAGAAGATTAGATATGGAAGAAAAAACTGCAAACTTTTAATCACCCTTATAGAACTATAGAATTTATGAAAGAATGAATATCCATATCACCAGTTACAATATAGTAAACAGAAAGATATCACAGCAGATTTTTATCAAGAATGTCTCAGCACATTTGTCCATTCATCCTTCCTTCAATTATATAGAGTTTGCCAGTGTTGTATGTTGAAAAACAGACCCACAACATGATGTTCCCACTTCCCAACTTCACTGTTGGTATGGTGTTTTTGGAGCGATATGCCGTATCTTTTGGCGTCCAAACTTAGTGTGTATTATGTCATCCAAAGAGTTCAATCTCGGTCTCATCTGATATTACCATATTCTCACAGTATTTCACAGGCTTGTTTAAAATGTTGTTGAGTAAACTTGAAACGCGCTTGAACATGCTTTTTGTTCAGCAATGTAGTTTTGGGTGGGGAGCGTACATACAGATCATGTAGCTGGAGTGCATTACTTATTGTTTTCTGCTGATTATAGGTCTTTCTATAGCTATTCACAGGTGGTCATTGGCTCTTGGACAACTTCTGATAATTTTTTCACTCTGTCTGAAATCATGTGGGGAGCATCTGGTCGTAGCCAGATTATGGTGAAATTATGTTCTATCCACTTCCGTATTACAGCCCTAATAGTGCTCACTGGAAGCTTCGGTAGTTTAGAAATTATTTTATAACCAATGCCATCAGTATGCTTTGGGTTATTCAAGTCTTAGGACATCTTACTGGTTTTACTCATAATGAGATGCTTCTTGATGATAACATACTGTTGCAGAGCGACCATAGGTGGTCGCATGGTGCTGCCACTAGGTGGCGTATGTCAGGAGACCTGCTAGAAACGTGCCACGGAGGGCATGGTCTCGGTGGGGGAAGCCCGTGGTTTTCTGTCAGCAACGCTATGTTGCTGACACCTATGTGTAGATGCTGTTTTGTCAGCCCCCTGAGCTGATTTTTTCCCGGAAAAAGCTGAGTTGGGTGGGGGGCTTTTCCCCACTTTTCTTTTCCGTATTTACCAAGCTATAAAAAATACTAAAAGCTTGCACATCAAAAATTTTTCTAAAAAAAGTAAAAAGGGTTTGCACACAAAAAAGGCAAAGCTTATTAAAAAATATAAATTTTGGGGACACTAAAGACTAAAAAAAAACACATGGTATATAAAAAAAAGGGGCTCTTAGTTTACAGTATTTGATAAAAGTTTGTATTAAGCTCACCCCCCAAAAGTAAAGGGGGATCCCAGAGCATTGAGTCCCTCATAAAAAAACTTCCTCCTAGGGTAACCCAATGCAATTTCAGGGAATGGTGGGGAACCCCCAAACTGGGTCACCCTGCAGGGTTTTAAAAAGAGGCGCTGTGTGCAGCCCCAATGAGATACCAATCTCAAATGAATACAAAACTATGAAGTGTGACACAAAAAATATATTCTGAAAAAGTAAGATAGGTGCACAAAAAAAGGCAATAGCATATATCAAACCCAAATATCATGGCAAAAAAGACTAAATAAAACCCAAGGTATATGAAAAACCTGGGACTTTTATTTTTACGTATTTGAAAAAGATTGTATTAAGCTCCCCCCCCCAAAAAACGAAAAGGGGGATCCAGAGCAGGTGGCCCTACATAAATAACTTCCCACTGGCGTCAATAGATTTTGAAATTTTCAGGAAGGGTTGAACCACCAATGGGTCTTTTCCCAGGGTTAAAAAGAGGCAGCTGTGTCAGAACAATGGATTCCCAATCTCAAATGAACTACAAAACATACTAAAAGTGTGCACTTTAAAAAAATTATTTGAAAACGTAAGCATAGGTGCCACAAAAAGGGCAATACATATATTAAAAAAATATCATGGCACACTAAAAACTAAAAAAAAACCTAAGTATATAAAAAACCCCGGGGACTCTTTTTACAGTATTTGATAAAAGATTGTTTTAAAGCCACCCCCAAAAACGAAAGGGGGACCCCGAGCAGGTGAGCCCCCTACATAAATATTTCCCTCATAGGCGTCAACCCAGAGCAATTTCAGGAATGGTGGGAACCCCCAACTGGTCACTGCACTGGTTTAAAAAGAGGCAGTGTGTGCAGCAAGCCAATGAGTTCCCCAATCTAAATAAACTAAAAAAAAACTAAAGCTGTGCTTTAAAATATATTCTGAAAAAGTAAGCATAGGTCACACAAAAAAGGCAAAGCATAATCTAAAATTCAGTGGCACACTAAAGACTAAATAAACCTCAAGGTATATAAAAAAACCTGGACTCTTAGTTTAAGTATTTGATCAAAGATTGTATTAATCACCTCCCAAAACGTAAAGGGATCCAGAGCAGGTAGTCTCACACTAATTACTTCCTCACTAGGTAAATTTCAGACTGCAATTTCAGGGAATGGTGGAAAAACCAAATGGTCACCCCTTGCACAGGTTAAAAGAGGGCAGCTGTGTGCGCAAGCCAATGAGTTTTCCAATCTCAAATGAACTACAAAAACATATGAAGGGTTGTGCACATCTAAAATATATTTGAAAAACGTAAGCATAGGTGCACACTAAAAAAGGCAATAGCATTATTAACAAATATTCAGTGGCACACAAAGACTAAATAAAACCTCAGGTATATGAAAAAACTGGGATCTTAGTTTACAGTATTTGATCAAAGATTGTATTAAGCTAACCTCCCAAAACGTCAAGGGGGATCCCAGATCAGGTGGGCCCTACATAAATTTACTTCTCACTGGGCGTCAATCCAGACTGCAATTTGGGGGAAATGGTAGGAACCACAACTGGGTCATCCTGCACTGGTTAAAAGAGGCAGCTGTGGCAGCAAGCCATGAATTACCAATTCTCAAATGAATACAAAACATCTGATGCTGTGACATCTAAAATATATTCTGAAAAAGTAAGCATAGGTGCACACTAAAAAGGCAATAGCATATATCTAACAAATATCAGTGGCACACTAAAGCCTATAAAAAACCTGGTACTCCAGGTGATCAGGGGGCGTGGTTGGCTACCTGAGAGTGGAGCAGCAGCAGAGCTGGAGACAGAGGCTCTGGCCCCCAGTAGGCTTGAGAGAATCCGGAATCCAGTGGGAGTAAGGTGTCTAGGGGGCTCGGCGATAGGCCAGGGTCATTAGTAGAGAGGGTCTCTACTGGTGTCTAGATAGTGGCCAGACAGGCTTAGGGTTTTGTTTATGTTTTGTTGCATTTGTACTGACCTTGCCTGTGGAATAAAACTGGCTGAGGCTAGGTTAAAGAGACTACTGGTGCCAGAAGATATATTTGCCAATACCGATCTACCGAAGACAGCGAACCCATGAGCTAAGGTACCCCAGGACGGTCCATGATGGTGTCCAAGCAAGTGTGAGTCGTCACATTTGGTGGAGGTATACAAAGGACATAATTGGCGTGGACTGGGCATTATTGGCACAGGTGAAAGTGCTACAGACAACTGGTGCAAGAATTGCTGCAAGAGTGGCACAAGTTTAAAATTGCCGCAGCAAAATTGAAAGGGCCGGAGGCCTGTTTGTGACACAGTGCTAAAAGACTGTGTTGTGGTTATAAAAATGTTTTGCCATAGAAGAGCTGCTCACCCTGTTGGTGGAGATGACTGCCCAGCAGCAGGAGATGAGCAAACTGTGGGCACAATCAAGCTGATCAAGCAGCTGGATGATAATAGAAAACTCCGGGCAGAGATTGAGGCTGACCAGAGAGAAAGCAATTTAAGGCTCCAGGCACAGCTGAAGACCGGTAGAGAGGCTGTGTCACAGATTAAGTCTGCAGAGAAGGACTTTAGGGCGCGAAGTGCGGTGCAGAGTGCAATGTGGAAGATGGCCGCAGGGGAGGATGCGGAGGCCTTCCTTGCAGCTTTTGAGAAAATAGCGGTCAGCGAGAGGCTACCCACAGAGCAGTGGGCAGATGTTCTGGCACCTTATCTGACCGTCAAACCCCAGAGGGTGTACTGCGACATGTCCCTGCAGGACACTAAAGACTACCCCAAACTAAAGTCTGGTTTTAACCAGGACTGTTTCTGTGAAGAGGGATGCAGAGCCAAAAAGATGGAAGTCCGTTGCTGAGGGTAACCAACCTGACAACTGCATTAGGGGATGTCCTGTCGCCAGGAGGCCTTGTTGTCCAGCAGAGTATGCATCAACTTTTGGGGAGGCTGAGGTGCTGATAGACCTGCGTGCTGCCGTTGCCGTGGGCAACCAACTGGATCACCTGAAATCTGCTACTACCATCCAGCAGAAGGAGCCGTGTTGGAGGTGCCATAGATCAGCAGGATGTGCTACTGACTGCCCTCTCTGGAAGAGGCCAGAGAGGATACAGCTACAAGCCCCAGAGTTCCAGGTGGGTGGAGCCCCACCTCAGGTGGACATGGACAGTCAGCAACAGAGGTCCAGACTGCTCCCAGAAACCATACCTGGTAAGACTTTTCCAGTTTTTTATGGCACATGTTTTGAGACTGTCCATCAAGTCCGGGAAGTATGTGGCTACCCGGGTGGACAATAAGGAGGCCCAGACACACTGTCAAGCCTTGATAGGAGTCCTGTGGACAGTGAGACTGTGAAAGGTGGACTTGTGAATTCTGATGGATTCAGTGTATTACCTGCTGTGTTGCCGATGGGAGATGGTAACTCCACTGTTATTTTCAGTGTTATGAATACTGTGCATATTGCAAATGCAATGAATGGGTTAAATATACCTGTAACCAATAGCTATGTCACACAGTCAGAGCAGGGGGATGTTAGCTGTGTAACAGTCGGCTCCAGTCACTGTCCATTTGTGAACAAGCTGCTAGAGGTGCTGTAGCAGTAGAGGAGAGCAGCTCAGGTCTGCCCCTGGAGGTCATGGCTGTCAGAGCTATGGGTGAAGTAAATGCAGTATGTGAACTCACTGCTAAAGACACTGCAGGCGAAGAAGCAGTAGGCTGTAGCTCAGGTGTGCTTCTAGGGGCAATGTGTGAACAGACTGCTAAAGATACTGCAGTTGCAGCTATAACTGAAGAGGAGAGCAACTCAGGTGTGCCCATAGAGGTCATAGAGGAGAGCAGCCCAAGTAGCACAGGTGATGTGTGTCCTGTGATTGATAGTAACCAGTTCTGTTTGACTCCTGTTGTTCCCAGAGAGGAGCTTTCATGTTTCAGTGAGCGGTCTAGAAGGGAAAAGGCAAATCCTGAGAATGATTGCTCTGCTGTCATGTATGAGGGGACTATGAGTGTGAATGTTCTGGTTAGTGACCATGAAGACAAAAAATTCTGTGAAAATTCTCCTTCAGTGGTGGAGTGGAGGCCGTAGTGTGGCAGTGCTGCAGTGTAATGAGGATGGTGATTATTCAGATGGGAGTGATGAAGATACCTGAAGACGTGTGGCAAGGCAGATTTAGTTGGAGATCTGGATTGTGGCACTGCAGAGTATGAAGAGAGAGGTTGTGCTGTGACTTGTAGTCCACCTGAGGTCACTTGTTCCCATGGTTGCTGTATTTCCAGTAACTTTTACTGCAGTGGTCAGAAAGACTACAGTGACAGTGAGGGGAAAAGTGTGCTGCTAGACCCAGAAAAGAAGAGGGTTTGCTCAGGTGCTAGTGAAGGACAGGTGAGCGTATTTGAATACTGGTTTTGAGGCAACTGATACATTTTCCCCAGAGGTTATGGAGGAAAATAGTAACAGTGTCACAGAAGTGGTATGTCCTGTGGTTTGGGGAGAACTACCAGTGGGTGCCATTTGCAGCCAAATATCCACTAGAGCTACTGGTGTTAAAAGTGTCATTGAGTTGCATAAGGTGAACAGAGCAAGTTTGGTGTATATGTGGGAGAACCATAAAAATGGCCCCGGTGGCTATGAATGAGGTCCCAAATGTGTCTGTCATTGACTCCAGCACACAATCTGAATTTGACTGTGAGCAAGATATAGGAGTGACCCTGATAGAGGTTGAAAGCTCTCCCTTAGAGGCTGTAACAGAGGATGTGAAGGGAACATCTCCACACGTTCAGGGTCTGCTGCTAGACAGAGCTGGTAAGCAGAGGTGTGAACAGGGGAATGTGTCCTCTGGCACTAGTGAAATGACAGGTAATGTTGCCATTGTTGAGGTTGGCAGTGGGAACACTGCAATTACTAGCATGTATGTTATGGGGACTACAGTGGGTCCTAGTGCAGCAGAAGTTCTCACTGAGGTGGTCACTAAGATAGTCCATATGTCAGCTAGTAAACTAGATGCGGAGCTTCAGGGTCTCAAGAAATTAGAGGATGCAGCTTACCCTAAGGGGCAGGAGATGGTTAGTGGGGACCATAGGACTTGTGAGGAAGAAAAGTTTGGGTCTCATCGTAGTCCTGCAGACAAAGAGGTAGCAGGTTTGGGCTCAGGTGCACCCCAATTGGCTATAGTGCATAGCGAATCTGAGAGGTGTGTTGTGCTTACAGCTTCCTGTGAAACTAGTGTGGTTGCTGGGGCCAACCAAGGATCTTTTGCTTATGTGAGGTCTAAAATAGTGAAGACACTAACCAGTGGGCACAGGGACAAGCTACGTTCAGAATAGATAGCTGGAACCAGTTAAAAATACACAGACTTTAATATTATCTTCTTAAAAACAACAAAATTCATAGACATTAAGCCAAAGTTCACAGCGTGTCATATAATGTCAAAATATAGGTAAATACTCAGTTTTTGTTGCGGCTATCCCAGCCGTTCAAGCTGAAGTCAAGACAGTGCTCCCGGTGTGGTGAGCCAGCAGCGCCGGCATTAAGGACAAAGCGACGCACGGTGAGTGCTGAAGTCCAGACAATACTCCCGATGCGGTGAGCCAGAGACGCCGACATTCAGAGCGGAACTGAACGCACGGCAGGTGCGACGTTTCGGGCAACGCTCCTCCCCTTCCTCAAGCATGTACGTCGGTGAGTACTACCTCCTTAAATAGGTAAAAAACTTAAAAACAATTAACCCTATGGTGTCACTAGGGAAATGCAATTTTACAGGAACATCCTCAGATTAAAATTCTCATTAAGACCCTTTGGAGTGAGTGATTCTAAAGTTGCAATCCAGTAAGCTTCTCTTTTTAATAATTCAGTTGTTGCAGCAGATTTCACCTCATTCCACACTTTTTCCAAGACACACCAACGTAGCTCGCACACATCGTGGCGAGCCTCGGCGAAGTGTCTTGCAACAGTAGTCTCAATGTTTTTTTAGGTGTTTTTTCAAGCATTTTTTCACCCTGTTCAGCTGGACGTGTCTCACTACTTTGTTTCTTTGCCAATCTAATACCCTTGCTCTGTTTTCATTAATCCGACTTTCCCTGGTCTCATAGTTTGCCCCACATAAACATATCCACAGGACATTTTAAACATATATACATTTTGGTCACGTCACGGGTTTTAAAATCCCAAAATTTTTATATCATACCCCTTGGGTTGGGGTTGTTGTATTGTTTCACCTTTAAAAATACCATGCAATTCTCCCAATTTAAGGCAGGCAAACGGGGCCCTTTCCTCGGGGCTGCTAAGCAAGCTTTTTTTCCCTTGCCCCTTTTAGATCCCCCTTTAAAATCGAGGGGGACTATTTTGCTCCCCCCAATTTTTTTCCCCCTTGGGGTAGACCCAACGAGGAGGCTCCCTAAATAAGTACCCAAATACTTCATTTTCCCTGCGCAAAATTTTTTCCCCAATATTTAAAGAGTGGTTTTTTTGCCCAAATTCCCAAGCATGCCTAAAAATTACCGAAGTATATGTGAAACCTTTTATCAAACTTTCTCTTTTGGTTATTTGAATGGGTTTTTTTCCCCGGGGAGGGCTAATATCTCTGGGGCCGTCCTCGTAAGTTAAAGCCCCCAAGGGTACCCCCGTTCGCTAAATTTCCAAATAAATTTCCCCTTCCATACTGCCCCAGTATTCAGTTCAGGGGAACAGATCCTTCTTGCTCAAACAAAAAGGGGCCCGGTTTATACCTCTAAATACCTGAGGAGCAGGGTTAAATCCAGGGATGAAAAAAATTTTGTTATGATCTATGTCCTTAGTAAAAAAAAGTGGTACATAACCTATCTCCTTTTTTTTTGACCAAGACCCTCCAAATAGGGCACTGTGGTCAAATCCTTAGTAAGGTAAAAATTAAACAAAGGATGAATTTTGGTTAAAGGGAGTCGACGAAGTGATCAAGCCGGGGTTTTTGGAAAACCCCCACCACAAAAGAATACGTTCGCGACGTCCCGAAAACCCCGACACGGGCCCCGGTATTAAACTGGGGAAAAAAAAAATGTTGCTTTTTAAAATACATCATGAAGGGGGATTAGCAAAGCTAGGGGGGACAAGGGGAAACCCCCCGAGGGCCCCCGTAACTGAGGGAAGTTGTTCCCCCCAAAAAAAAAAGGAAGGGATTTTTTTGGGAAGGACCCTTTTAAACAGGTGCATAAAAAAAACTATTTTACCTTTGACAAACTAGCAAACCCCGGCCCAAAATTTTCTCCCTTTACAGCGGTTATTCCTTCAACGAACGGGGAAAATTGGGAAAAAAATGACTTGATGTCCAAAATTTTACATAGCCAATCATCCAAGGGAATCAATATCTTTGATAGCTTTGAGAAAAATTACCAGTGGGGCCGTAGCCCCTGAAGCTTTCCCTTTTTAAAAGTGGTTTTTAGAAACATATCAATGTTTCGCTGCCAGCGGTTCAAGAAGGGAGTCATCTCAGAGACATTGGACCCACCCGGGGGTCTGTCCAATGATTTTTGTTTCTTTGGGTAATATAAGAAAATAGGTACCCTTTGGGTGATTTTTTTTCAAAATTTGTTTATCTGTAAGGGAAAAAAAAAAAAAATTGGGCCCCTTAAACCAAAATGCCTCCTGTAACATTTTTTGGGTAGTTAGTGATAGACCATTGTTTTGGAAACCCCCATCTAATGTCCTATATACTTGTGGTCTTTTTAGCTGGGAGTTTGGCCTTTATGTGGTATGGGTTTTAACTTGTTAAATCCAAAACCACAGAAACTCCTTCCCTAGTCCCCCCTTCTTGATAATTATGGAGGGATCTTCCTTCAACTCCCTAATAGCCAGTCTTTCTTTTTTTGTCAAATTAATTTTTTTATTATGCGATAAATTTTGCCATTTTTCTGCAACTTCTTTAGTAACTAGTTGCTGAAAAACTTCCAAAGAAGCAGATTTTATGTTGGGATCAAATTGATTATTCCTCCTCCAATTTTTAGAGTATTTTTTATTGACATCACTACTTGACACAATTTTATTATCTGACTGAAAAAACATCTTACACCTAATTTTAAGACAAAACCTATAGAAATCAATAGTAAAGTCGAACAGTCCTATCTCTTGGTCAGGTACATAATTCAAACCTTTATTGATCAAGTCCTGTTGTGGAACCGTCAGCTCTTTTGTAGAAATATTCTTCACAAGCGTGGATTGGTTTTCTTGCGTATCCTTGTAGGTCTTTTTTCTTTATTCATCGGTGGCAAAGATTGTGGGTCCGAATAGTCTCCTTCTGCAGCTTTTTCTAAAAAATCTTTACCTTTCTGTGCTTCGGTTGCCGCATACCAGGCATATTCCTATCCATTGAACCAGAATCGTCCGTTCCTGTGGATGTCGATCGTTGCTCATTCCTCTTATGTTGATTGTAGCGAGGCTTGCGCTGAAACCGTCTCTCATCTGCCCAAGTATAGACACGATGGGCCATGTAGTCCTTCGTGTCCCTTTCGAACTTTTTAAGCTTATTATGGAGCAGAGTTTGTTTCAATTTATCCATATTAGCTTTGAGTTCTATGTTGATCCGATTAAACTCCTCCATAGGTGTATTATTCTTAAATTCACTCTCCAATATTTGAATATCAGTTTGAATCGGATTGATGGCACCCTGTAAATGTTGGATAGACAGAATCATAAGGTCCATAGAATACCGATTGCTGATGGCGTACCACTTCTCTTTATACTTAGCATCATCTGGCAGGAGTATAGGTTGAAAATTACTCCGTAGTCCTCTGGGGATACGCGCGGCTTTTACATACTCTGTTAGCACTGTTGCATGGGAGGTAAGACTCAATTCCATCCTTTTCAGCTGTTCAAGTTTGCGAGGATAATTGGTCGTTGTATCCTTCCTGCTTGCATTCCACACTAACCCCGCTGACTCTGCTTGCATTAAGACTTGTACTCGATCTGTTTCAGAGAAACAGAAAGTATCCGCTCTGATGCCTGTACTATTGGCGATCTCTTCAAAGGACATTGTAGTCCCAATATTATATTCAAGGCCCGGAGAGAAATACAAGTCTATATATAAGTAATTGGCCTATTAGTTTTAACTGAGTATAACCCACTGGTACAGGGGCTCTCCAATCCCCACTACTGGTACATTCAGAATAGATAGCTGGAACCAGTTAAAAATACACAGACTTTAATATTATCTTCTTAAAAACAACAAAATTCATAGACATTAAGCCAAAGTTCACAGCGTGTCATATAATGTCAAAATATAGGTAAATACTCAGTTTTTGTTGCGGCTATCCCAGCCATTCAAGCTGAAGTCCAGACAGTGCTCCCGGTGTGGTGAGCCAGCAGCGCCGGCATTAAGGACAAAGCCGAACGCACGGTGAGTGCTGAAGTCCAGACAATGCTCCCGATGCGGTGAGCCAGAGACGCCGACATTCAGAGCGGAACTGAACGCACGGCAGGTGCGACGTTTCGGGGAACGCTCCTCCCCTTCCTCAAGCATGTACGTCGGTGAGTACTACCTCCTTAAATAGGTAAAAAACTATGGTGTCACTAGGGAAATGCAATTTTACAGGAACATCCTCAGATTAAAATTCTCATTAAGACCCTTTGGAGTGAGTGATTCTAAAGTTGCAATCCAGTAAGCTTCTCTTTTTAATAATTCAGTTGTTGCAGCAGATTTCACCTCATTCCACACTTTTTCCAAGACACACCAACGTAGCTCGCACACATCGTGGCGAGCCTCGGCGAAGTGTCGTGCAACTGTTGTCTCACTATATGTTTTTTTAGTTGTATTTTCAAGCATTTTTTCACCCTGTTCAGCTGGACGTGTCTCACTACTTTGTTTCTTTGCCAATCTCATAGCTGCTCTGTGTTCATTAATCCTGACTTTCACTGGTCTCATAGTTTGTCCCACATAAACATATCCACAGGGACATTTTAACATATATATCACTTGGTCACTGTCACAGGTATGGAAACCACAAATTTTTATATCATATCCCTTGGTTGGGTGTTGTATTGTTTCACCTTTAATAATACCAGTGCAATTCTGCCATTTAAGGCAGGCAAACGTGCCCATCCTCGTGCGGCTAAGCAAGCTTTGTTTCCTAGTCACCTTAGATCTCTTTAAATCAGAGGAGACTAGTTGCTGTAGCGACATGAAGTATGGATACTTATTTAAGGAGCCTCCTCGTTGGATCTACCGCAAGGGGAGAACTTTGGGGCAGCAGGTAATTATGGAAGACAGAGCTGGGGTGAAATCTACACATACACATTACACAAAGCAGTAAAATTAAACAAATATTGCAGTGGGATTGCTGGGAATTGTTGTCCAACACATACACATACCTGTGAAAAGATGAATACAATGTGATCAGATAGTAGTAGGGACTCTGAGGTGTGCTATATCAGTTTCTGTCATATTTCTGCAGATCAAATCACTTTCAATCGTCATTCCAAATTGGCAGCAGTGAAGGGGCAAATAGACCATTGCTGTCTTTTTTAACTTTTTCATTAGCTGTTTTTATTTTAAAGAGCCATTAAGTTTTAAGATAAAATCTGGTACACACACCCAAAAAAGAGATCTATGCATATTTACTTATTTTTTTAAAAGCTTCCATTAAAGTCAATTATTTGAACATAAAACAGTATTTTGAGGTAGGCTCTGTCAGGACTACTGAAAATCATAGTTTATGGGATACCCAGGCAATCAATGAGTACAGATAAATTAGTACAATAAACAATCAGATTCATATTTTATCCTTGGAACTTATGTTACAATGAAATTGATGCTATAATTGGTTGCTATGGTATTTGTTTCTTAGGCAAGTTTTATACCTGTGACACTAAAGCCGTTTTATCCAAAAGTTTGCTAAATTTATAGATTTTTATACATTCTTGCATTTTATTTTTTGTTGGCACGTAAAGTTCAAAATTCCCAAAAGTTAAACTACAAAAAAAATCCTGCGTTAACACAAACCCCTTTTCCCTCGGGAAACAGTTAGCTTCCTTTATTTTATCTTGTAAATTCCCTTATTGAATTATCCATACCTTCATGAAGTAATTGATACTTAAAACACAATAGACATTAAATATTTACAGTACTTTAAATGAAAAGGAGAAAAAAATAGAATAGGAAAAAAGATCCCAAAAAATGAGCTTGTTATGATTAAAAATATGGCACTGGAAAGCAAAGACATGACTTTCATCCTGTAGTAGTATTTTAGCTGCACTCTTTTGAGGCATAATGGATACAAGCAGGTTTGTCCATTTTTCCTTCTTAGCGGTACACACATTTTCATAATTTTTTATACTGATCACATTTTGCAAACTTAATTTTTGAACTTCTAAATCTTTGAACATCAGAAACCAGTTGTCAGATTTAATTATCTCTTTTATTGAAAGGAAAACATGCGCACATATGGATAATGCCATTTCAATTATAAATTTGTCCACTGTTATTGCAATCATTGAAAGAAAATAATTGAATTTTACTTGACATATGTTACTTTTAATCTAAACAACAGTCAGAGAAAACTTTACAAGCATGGCATATTTTATTTGTGTTCACAAATGAATAAAACACTGACAAACCCGTTTTTTTGGGGACATTTTTTTTTTTAAAGGCCCGAAAAGCAGTAAGGTTTAAGGACTTCAATCATCAATTTGTATTTATATGTGAATGTCAGCTTGTTAAAGAGATGAGCATCGTGCTATTTTCTATTACTCCATGTTTTGTATATTGTAGCATTAAGTGGTTGCTGTCTCTATAACACATATTTTTCACAAAGGAAAAAGATCGACTATGTTTAATTTCTTTTTTTACACGATATTATTTCAGTGCAACAAAAAGACCCTCCCAGACTGGGGAAAATGTTAAAATGGTAGTTAGAAGTCATACATGGTAGTTTGAACTCACATAACATTGGCTTAAAGGGGATGTATCGCTTCATCAATTTGGCTGTTCTCTTGCAGCTTGATTTTCTCCGAGTTCTGAAAGTCACATGGGGGCCATTCTATGTTGTTCTTTCCACTCCCAGCTGGGTGTTTCTTAACTGAGTTGGGATGGTTATGACATCATCCTTCCAATTCAATGTTCAGCTCGCTCCCAAATCCAGTTTGTTCAACCTCACTAACAACCTCACCCGCGTCACATGTACACCCTGTGTCGTTTTCGCTCTCCTTTTGCAGTCCTATTTTGTAAGATAGCTGTTTAACATACCATCAGGGCTGCTATTCAGTTTAGACTGACTTTCTTGAACATCGAGCTCTGATCTTCTTCTACTTCACAGCTTGAGATTTTGTTGACAGTTGAATCTTGGTCTTATCTTGAACTCCTCTGAGCACAGATCATCTCCTATTCTCTATGCATGGAGCAATTAGGCTCACCAACACACAATTCTGCACTGTTTCCTTTGATTGTAGATACAGACTGCCTGTGTCACTGCAGGAGCTGGTTGGCTGTGTCAAAAGTGAATGGTAATTGCCGACCCCTTACATGCAGAGGTAGCATTAGGCACTGATGGGCACAATTCTGCTGTTTTCTGATTGTGAAGCAGCTGAGCAGTGTTAAATGAGGAGCTTCGATAGCTGCACTCAGAGTGCACTGGTTGCCGACCTTTATTCTGAGTTGAGAGAGGCTGGAATGCGTGTTCCGCTGAATACGACTGGGGGTCTCGAAAATGCCCCCCACTCCGAAAGCTAGGAATGTAAAAATTAGTTAGAGCTTGTCAGACAACATGAAATGAAGGAGTGGTGGATCTGACCAGCACTGGGGAAACAGTGTTTTACTACAATATAGCGTAAGATAAGGGAGATTCTGTAGAAAATCCAAGACAGCTTTGCAAAATGACAATGTCCAATTCGCAAGTTGCTTGTTTTCACTGATCCCTTTTTCTGATGTGATCTCCATTTAATGATAAATTATACAACACCTTTACTTTAATGTTAGAGCCTGATATTTTCTATATTTTCTTCGCGCCGTTCATCATTAGTGGGTCTGAGGGCGATTGTACGTTGACTATCGTCATCGTTTTGGGTCGATGGTCGATGCGGCAATACCCATAAGATAATGCGGTTGGTCGATATTAGATTAATCACCAGATGACCATTAAAGTCTAAAGGACAGCAACAACATTTCTTTCTACCAACCCATAACAGGGCTGGAAGATAGCTGGAATTAGAGAATCATCCACACAGTCATAATGGATACGATTTGCTAATTTCTTAGGCAACACACTTAGGTTATAAAAGCCACAAAATGTAAAAAACTCACTACCACTCATGTTTCACTATATGCCCGGTTCTTTTTACCACAGCCTGACCTTAAAACTGACATACACCCAACAAATTAAAAAAGTGCCAGAGGGCAGTTAAGGCAGTTATGAGTTTGAACCATTCATTTTATTGACACTGATATTGAATATACCTGTCTGGAACGCAGCATGAGCCAAAAACATTCTGTCTGACCTCCAGATTTAAATGTTGCCGGGATAAAGGAGCTTTCAAAACCACATTTTAGTTGAAGACTATGGTCATAGACTCTATACCGGTCCTGGGACCACAGCATGACCCCTAACCTGTTTTTGATCCCCGAAATTTAAAAAGTGTGCGGGTGGAAAAAAGGAGTCTTTGAACCACCTTCTTTAGTTGTAACTGGACATTAATCTATTAGTCTGTCCTGTATCCGCCAGTATGTCCATTGTAAACCACGGTCTGACCCACAGATTAAAAAAGTGCCGGAAGAAATGAAAAAGTGTTTTTCGCAACCATCGCCATTCTTGTTGATAGCTGGATCATTGACCATCTCTGATCCTGGGCCAAAGCATGACTCTTAAAACCTGTTTGACCCAACAGACAGACTATGCTATTTTGTTCTCAGTGATTGTCATTAGTATATATTTTGGTAAACTCGAATTTTGTTTACAGAATTTATTTAGGGAGTTTTATTTATAGTTTTACGTGTGTTATCAATTTTGCTTTTTTTTGTTCATAGTGTGTATAAACATACAACATACACCAACAAACCTGCAGCTTTTTTAAAGGTATTTTTTTGCACCTATCAACCTGTGGTGACTACAAAGGTTGCGGTATTCAAATTTAACTGCGCTAAAAGTAGTCTATCATGTCAGAGTAAGCTGGGCCTTGCGACCATGAGTGGCCAGATGAAAAAAAAAATACCAAGTATTGAAATGTATTCGGATATATTAAAGGTTATTTTTATATTTGGCATCTCTTTCCATCTTTTTGTGTTTAAGTTTCAACTTTGTCAGGTACTACAGAAGATTGCTGTATTACTGATTTAAGTTGCAGGTGACCTCAAATGAACATATGCTTTGTGGGACTTTTGGGTGTTTGTTACTGCGCCCCCAAACATATAGTGAAAAATAAAAAAAATACCACGTAATCTGAATTGTAATTTTTTGGATAAATCAAAAGGGTATTTTTTGGACAATCCTATTACATGTTTGTAGTGTGCGACTACATAATATTGCTGGAATTATAATTTTAAATGCAGGTGGCTAGGCTTATATCAAACAAAGCTGGGAAGTGGAATGGGTCCAATAATTAAAAAGAACACCTATCTAGAAATAGTATACCGATTTGAAAGAAAGTTGAGTTTTGCACTAGTTTTGCATGACCTAAGTACATATAGAGACTTTGTTGCATGTATAGTTACTAGAAAAGATTTGTGTATCGTAATATAAGTTCAGGTGCTCAGTGCTTGACCAATATTCAGGAATATCTTCAAATAGGAGAAAATACTTGTTAATTATAAAGACTATTGCTGTGTGCAATGTCTACATTTAAGTCTTGGTGAAACTAATGAATCCAGTATTCTTTATAGGAGGCTTGTCTTTGTTCGCCACCGCGCACCCCCCCTGAACGCTCCCACTCGTTGACTTTTCAGGGTAGTGCTCCTCATAAAAATTCTCTACCTAACTACCAAAAATCTTCAATCTCTGATCTATAACAAAGTGTGTTCGGAATCACCGCTATACAGTAGAGCTTTCTCTGTGAAGAAATAGATAATTTCGCTGAGCTGTTTGGGAACACAGGCAGAGCGACATCTACTGCTATGAAACGCTGACAGACACTGATCATGAACAGGAAGGGCTGTTCTTTAAAACGAGGTCATATGATTGTTCCACCCAAAATCGCAACCATACACATCCCATCATGACGTCGCACACACATCTCACCCTGCTCTATTTCTGTAATCTGATTTGCTGGCCGCCAAAATGACAGGAAGCGCCAAAAAAATGGCGCGATATTAAATAGATGATGCACAGATTTTAACCTAAATTATAGCATGATCTAAAAACTTCGATCAACGTAAAAACTGTGCCGATTTCAACTTTGTCGATACTAATCGCTCAACACTCCTCATCATCAGTGTCCTATTAGTATTGTGCAGTAGTGAAGACATTGTAGTAAAATTATGTTGTCTGCAGAAAGCACTACTCTGCTGTGATGGCAGCTCATACTTGAACTGCAACCTGGAAGAGGAGAGTAGGGGATCACTGTAACACTGTACCATTCATGTAAAAGAAACTTGTAGAACTTTGTGGCTGTAGCTGAAACTTGACATTTTAGTGCTTTCTTGAATTTACTTTTTAGATTAAAACATAACCATAAGGCCTAGTACACAAGCATAAGAAACTGTAATATGGCAACAACAGAAATCTGTGGAACACTGTTGCACGCTTTTGTATCTGTAGTTACATATAAAGGTGTACAAAAGGTTTTCCTGTCATATTTTATATATTTCTGGTAAAGATATATCTTATGTCAAACTTCATGGGATACCGTATCACTGAGTAGTTCTCCTTTAGAAGGATTGACATTAGGAGAGCATGCAGTGATGATTGAATATTTGTCAACACATATCAATATTCTATATTTCTGCATAAATTTGAGCAAAAACTACATTGGATTTTCATACAAGTGCAAATCAAACAAATGAGTTGAAAATATTAGACATTTTCAATTATTTATAGAGGGAAATTATCTAAGATCTGTGAGTGGCAAAAGTATGTGAATATTAAGGATTAGCAGATAATTTGACGCTGAAATTGTTTAATTGTTTTTAACAATCAGGTTTAAGTGGGCAACCTATTTTATTTGGAGAACAGGGATCTATCAAAGTCCTATATTTGTAACAGATGTTAGTGGAAGTGTATCATGGTGTAAAGATAGAGTCAGCAATGAGGCTGCCTCTAGTTATCTCCAGAGTAGGGTGCTACAGCCAAGGTGGAGGCTCCCCACAAGAGAAATAAAGACAAAAAACATGAATCTAGGGAGCAAGAGTCAGCCAAGGAGCAGCTGTGATAGTGAGCAAAAGGGAGAAGTGTGGTAATAAAGAGGTCCACTGACTGTAAAGATAGCTGTGATGATTACACAATTTTTTCCTTGGTGTATCCAAACCAAAGAGTCTACAGGGGAGGGAGATGACAGGAGAATGAGGAAATGTAGATAAAGAGTTTGGACAGAGAAGGAGACTTAAGATGTCATCTCGGCTCCAAGGATGGTGTTGATGGCATTAGATACATTGTTATGCTGGTGGCTAATGCTTTTTATTCCTCTTTTTTATTCTATACAGATGTCAGTACAGGCAGAGGGTTAACTGTGCTAGGAACGGAGCCGTATTTAACAGCTCCACTCTTTATTAACATTGGGGATCCAATCCTCAGCATTCAACCCTTTGTTTGCCGCAGGCTGTAACCGTGGCATAATCAAAGGGGATTATCCTGCTCCATGGGGTCAGTGGGAGTCCCAGTGATCCGTTGGAGCCCTGGGAATGCCTGTACAGTCAGCTCTGGGGATCAAGAGTAGCCCAAGGCCTGTCTGTATAGGAAGCATATTGTCAGGGCACACTGTGTGCTTTCATGATTGCAGCCTGTGTCATAATGAAACAAAGGGCCACATGTATGAAAACTGTTTAAGTCTAAAAAATTTTTTGCCCATAGTTTACTATGGGCAAGAAATTTTGCCTGAAGCATAATTCATATCCAAAGGTTAATTAAGCATTTTTCTGCTGTTGTGCTCAGTAAAATACACGTCGTTGTAACACGCTACATAGCTTGTAATTTTCGGCACCTCATTTCATTTGCGCAATTTAGATCCAAGGATTAATTAAGTGTATTTCTGATGTTGTGGGTCACTAAAAGAAGCATACGGTGGTGTTTTTCAACGCAAAGAGAAATTTTGCCTGTAGCATAATTCATATCCGAAGGTTTAATTAAGCTGTTTGCTCTTTCTATTAAGTAAAATACACAGTTTTAAATGGCACATACAAGTAATTTTTTCCTGGCCATTTGTGGAGCGCAATTTATATCAAGGGTTACCCAAGCTTGTTAGTGGGGTTCATTTGGAGTCAATACAGGGTGTGTATATATCATATCCAGATATCTTCATTTAAACTGTCTGTACATTTTAGGAACAGACAGTTATGTCAGACCGAGAGGTGGAGGCTCTTCACATGCGAAATAGGAAGTGGCCCAAACATTCCTGGCGCCGTCCCAGGTCGCTGCCACAGTAAGTAGGACGTTGTGCAGCAGGGGTCACTCCGTGAGGCAGGAGCTGCCGTTATTCAGCAACCCAATGTTCTTGATTGGTTGACTGGGTCCTCCGGTTCCTCCCAGATGACATCTGGACAACCCAAGCCAAGAGTCGGTCGAGGGAATGTCAGGACATAACCCTTAGTTGTTCCCTCACCTGCTCCTCAACCCGCCTCTGTCACCATCCGGTTCCCTCAGCCAGAGATCTACTATTTGGTCTGGGCTCAGCGCCACTATACGCGTGGATGAACCTTTTGAGGAGGACAGTCAGCAGCTATTGGCAGCGAAGAAATGGGGCCAATATCCTGCTTGCTTGCAGTAGGCGGCAAATTTATAGTTTGTGGAGAGTGGCATGGGAGGTCATGTTGTGAGAGGTCAGCCTTGCATCCCAAGACGTTGAGGAGGCAGCAGTGAAGATCAAACAATAATCGATGATGATGTAGCCGACCGCACTTGGGACGCGGGGAGTGAACAAGGGCTTCATCATCGTCAGGAGAAGAGGGCGTCAGCTTGCGCCTCAGGCAGCGGCGCAGATGAGGTGAGTTGTGTGGCCGTGAGTCAGCAGGGTAGCAGCAGTACGAGGTCAGGAGCAAAGTGGCCACGGGATAGAAAACCCGCTTCCCAAGCGGTCCAAGATAGTAGCGGCACAAGGGCTCAGCGAGGCAGCGGCGGTAGTAGTCTCTCAGTGCGGAGCATTGGCGGTAAAATCAGCTACTCGGCGGAGGGCAGAACGTGAAACGTGGCCAGGGAGCTAACATTGGCACCACGGCCCTGCGTCAACACATGCAGCGTCACCATCCGGTGGGCGGGGGAGAACGTGGCTCAGATGGGGGTGGTCCATCCTGCCGCCCCAGCAGGGGCCCAGTGGCATGCATGCCATTGCAGAAAGTCAAGGCCCCACCACCTCTGTAGAAGGGAGCTGTTTCTCTTTGACATATCTACCGGTAAAGATGCTCTGTCTCGCAAACTCATGGCGCCAGCAGTCGTTCAGTGAGGCGATTTCAAATAGAAAAACAGTATGCTTCCAACCTCCTAAGGTGCAGAGCTGACCATGCTCCTGCCCAAGTTGTTGGTACTGCAGTCTCTCCTTTTTCCAAATGGTGGACTCTGCAGCGTCAGAGAACTATGGCTTGTGCCGAACAGAGAGGGAGAGTTCAAGGCGTAATTTATTTTCCAAAAAGGGCAGTACCAGCACTTCATAAATATGAAGAGCAGAAAGTGGGCCGGGTCCTTGGCTTATCGGTTTGTTCCAGGTGCACGGCGCGTGGCGTTGAACTGTATCTACGGTCAGGGCCCATTTACATGATCTTTAGGCCCATTGGATGAATTTTGCTTCTTGCCCAGGCACACCAACAACTTGGTTTGGAGACGTACTTTCTCCTTCACGTTGTAAAACTGTGGCTCCTGCGCAATGTCCACTCCAAATCCTCCACCATCCCCACATCTCAGCCTCCACAAGTACTGCTCCATCATACCACATGTGTAGGGCACAGCGGTGTCACGCAGTTCTACACTGGCTTGCCTCGGCGAACGAAGTCACACAGGGGAGCAATGCTCCGCGTCATGCAGCAAGAAATCGATATGTGGCTTTCTCCGCGCCAACTGCAATCGGAACCATGGTGACGAACACGGGGAGGGAACTGGTGTCCGCGGTGCACGAGGAGGGATGGTCCATGCGCCCTGCATGGTGCATGTGTTCAATTGGTTGTGAAAGGTTCTGAAGTCTTCCCCCGATCTTCAGAAGATTCTGAAAATGGCCAGGAAACTGTGCATGCACTTTATCCATTCCTACAAAGCCGGGAACACCCTCCTCGAATTGCAGTGGCAGAAGGGCCCTCCCCCAACACCCCTCTGATATGCAATGTTTCCCCTTTGGGAAATTTCCCAGCCTGCACATGTTGGCCCGATTTGTATGAACAGAGAAGGCCAAAAACGATTTTTGATAAATCCAGGCGGACAGGAATACTCCCCTGTGTAACTTGATGTCAGCCAGTGGCAGCTCATGCGTGGCACCTGCCGTTTGTTGAGGCCATTCGAGGAGGCCACGTTATTTGTCAGTCCCCAAGGACTACGGGAATGAATAACGTCTTTCCACTTGCTTCATGTCCTGGAACAGATGCTGAAAAATCTGTTGGGCAGGGGACTGGAGATTGTGGCGACTACATCCCGCGGCCACTGGATTTCCAGTGGGGACTAAAATGGAGGAGGAGGAGGAGGCATTGGAGCAGAAGCTTTGTATGGTGAAATGAGTGGATTTTCTACCAGGTGACAAGAGAGGAGGAGAGGGGGGCAGCTGGGGGGAGGTAGGTGGAGATGAGGAAGACGAGGCAGATAACCCGCAAGCACCGTGGCAGTATACAGTGGAGATGGAGGCATGGAGCCCCTCGGAGTCATTGTGCAGTGGCCGCAGCATGTGATTTGCCTGGTTGTGACAGCCGAATAGTCAGCATCCGGCAGAGGGATGACTTCGGGCTCTCACCCTATTGGCCCCTCGCTATGGTCCAAAATGGGAGCTTTTTCCCAGCTACTGAGAGGGAGGACAACTAAAATTTACTATAGGGAAATCCTCCGTAGTCTTTTTGGGCGCTGCTTTTGTGCGGCATCGTACCTCCTCTGACAGGTTGGGACCGGGGGGTTCCTCAGCGCTCACGTACTACTGCCGCGGTGTGGGGGAAGGTGGGGGGTTAGGAGCAGTCCCAGCTCCATCAGCAGAAACCCTCAGTCTGGAGTCACTGATGAGCAGCTTCCTTCACCCGCCTAGTGAGGAGGGTAGTCGCCAGCAGCAGCAGGACCTGGAGCAGTTCCTGAACCAACAGGTGGTGGCCTACTTGGAAAGTACTTTGCCATCCCAGTTAGAAGACCCGCTGGACTAGTGGGCAGCCAAACTGGATGTGTGGCCACAACTTGCCGAGTTTGCAGTGGAGAAGCTGTCCTGCCCGGCCAGTAGTGTGGTATCAGAGCGGGTGTTCAGTGCGGCGGGGGCCATCGTTATCCCAAGGAGAACCCGCTTGTCCACGAGAAATGTGGAACGACGGACCTTTGTCAAGATGAATCAGGCGTGTATCTGCCAGGACTTCCACACACCAGTGCCTTAGGCGTCAGACTACATCAGCCATGACGCCTCACCCAAACTGTGAGAAATGAGTCTGGGTTCAAACTTCCTGCCTCAGCCACTATTCTGATGCCGCCATCCGCCTGATGCCACACATCTGCTGACGTTTCTCCATCTGCCCAAACCTCTTTACAGTGACTAGTTGTGCCACCCACCTCCACACTCTGTCATTGTGCACTTTTTGACCTCATGCTGCATTTGCTGGTGCCGTGACATCCACACTGTGTCTTGTGCCACTCTCTGCCTCATGTGCTTCTGCCGTCACCTCCCGTCTTGTCATTGTGCCCCTCTGTGGCCTACTCCTGTTTTTGCCACCCCCAGAATGTCATTGTGCCACTATCTGACTCATGCTGCTGCTGCCGTGACCCCCACACTGTGTCATTGTGCCACTCTGTGGCTCTCCGTTTTTGCCACCTCCAGAATGTCATTGTGCCACTGTCTGACCGCATGCTGCTGCTGTGGCTGCTGCCGTAACCTCCACACTGTGTCATTGTGCCACTCTGTGGCCATCACTCTTTTGCCACCTCCAGAATGTCATTGTGCCCCTGTCTGACCTCATGCTGCTGCTACCGTGCCCCCCACACTGTGTCATTGTGCCACTCTTGGCTACTCCAGTTTTTGCCCCCTCCAGAATGTCATTGTGCCACTATCTGACCTCATGTGCTGCTGCCGTGACCTCCACACTGTGTCATTGTGCACTCTGTGGCCTACTCCTGTTTTTGCCCTCCAGAATTTCATTGTGCCACTGTTGAACGCATGCTGCTGCTGTGGTGCTGCCGTAACCTCCACACTGTGTCATTGTGCCACTGTGGCCTAATTTCTGTTTTGCAAACCCCCAGAATGTTTTGTGCCACTGTTGACCTCATTTCTGCTTGGCCCGTGCCTCCACACTGTGTCATTGTGCCATCTGTGGCCTACTCCTGTTTTTGCCACCTCCAGAATGTCATTGTGCCCTGCCTGACCTCATGCTGTGCTACCGTGCCCTCCACACTGTGTATTGTGCCCCTCTTTGGCTATCTTTTTTTCCACCTCCAGAAAATCATTGTGCCACTGTCTGACCTCATTTCTGCTTTTGGTGCTGTCGTAACCTCCACATGGTCATTGTGCCACTCTGTGGCCTATTATGTTTTTCCACCTCCAGAATGTCATTGTGCGATTTTCTGACCTCATGCTGCTGCTGTGGCTGCTGCCATGACCTCCACACTGTGTCATTGTGCCCCTCTGTGGCCTACTCCAGTTTTTGCCACCTCCAGAATGTCATTGTGCCACTGCTGACCCCATGCGTGCTTGCTCCGTGCCCTCCCCACACCTGGGTTTTTTCCATTTTTTGCCACTCCCGTTTTGGCCTACCTTCCAGGTTTTTTGGCACCTTCAGAATGTCATTGTGCCACAGCCTGACCTCATGCTGCTGCTGCTGTGAACTCCACGTTTGTCATTGTGCCACTCTGTGGCCTACTCCAGTTTTTGCCACCTCCAGATTGTCATTTTGCCACTGTCTGACCTCATGCTGCTGGGTGCCGTGACCCCCCACACTGTGTCATTGTGCCTCTCTGTGGCTTACTCCTGTTTTTGCCACCTCCAGAATGTCATTGTGCCACTGTCTGACCTCATGCTGCTGTGGCTGCTGCCGTAACCTCCACACTGTGTCATTGTGCCACTGTGGCCTATTACTGTTTTGCCACCTCCAGAATGTCTTTGTGCCACTGTCTGACCTCATGCTGCTTTGGCTCCCGCCGTCACCTCTACACTGTGTCATTGTGCCACTCTGTGGCCTATTATGTTTTGCCACCTCCCGATGTCATTGTGCCATTGTCTGACCTCATGATGCTGCTGCCGTGACCTCCACACTGTGTCATTGTGCCACTCTGTGGCCTACTCCTGTTTTTGCCACGTCCAGAATGTCATTGTGCCACTGAGACCGCATGCTTCTGCTGTGACTGCTACCGTAACCTCCACACTGTGTCATTGTGCCACTGTGGCCTATTACTGTTTGCACCTCAGAATGTCATTGTGCCACTGTCTGACCTCAAGCTGCTGCTGTGGCTGCTGCTGTGCCCTCCACACTGTGTCATTGTGCCACTCTGTGGCCTACTCCAGTTATTGCCACCTCCAGAATGTCATTGTGCCACTGCCTGACCTCATGATGCTGCTGCTGTCACCTCCAGTCTCTGTCATTGTGCCACTCTGTGGCCTACTCCTGTTTTTGCCACTGCCAGAATGTCATTGTGCCACTGCCTGACCTCATGCTGCTGCTGCCGTAACCTCCACTCTGTGTTATTGTGCCACTTTGTGGCTACTCTGTTTTTGCACCTCCAGAATGTCATTGTGCCACTGCCTGACCTCATGCTGCTGCTACCGTGCCCTCCACACTGTGTCATTGTGCCACTCTGTGGCCTACTCCAGTTTTTGGCACCTCCAGAATGTCATTTTGTCACTGTCTGACCTTATGCTGCTGCTGCCGTGACCTCCACACTGTGTCATTGTGCCACTCTGTGGCTTACTCCTGTTTTTGTCACCTCCAGAATGTCATTGTGCCACTGCCTGACCTCATGCTGCTGCTTCCGTTCCCTCCACACTGTGTCATTGTGCCACTCTGTGGCGTACTCCAGTTATTGCCACCTCCATAATGTCATTGTGCCACTGCCTGACCTCATGATGCTGCTGTCACCTCCAGTCTCTGTCATTGTGCCACTCTGTGGCCTACTCCTGTTTTTGCCACTGCCCCAATGTCATTGTGCACTGCCTGGACCTCATGCTGCTGCTGCCGTCCTCCATCTGTGTTATTGTGCCACTTTGTGGCTACTCTGTTTTTGCCACCTCCCGAATTTCATTGTGCCACTGCTTGACCTCATGCTGCTGCTTCTGTGCCCCCCACACTGTGTCATTGTGCCACTCTGTGGCCTACTCCTGTTTTTGCCACCTCCAGAATGTTTATTGTGCCACTGCTGACTTCATTTCTGCTGCTACCGTGCCTCCACACTGTGTCATTGTGCACTCTGTGGCCTTCTCGTTTTGCCCCTCCAGAAAATCATTGTGCCACTGTTGACCTATGCTGGGCTGTGGCTGCTGTCGTAACCTCCACACTGTGTCATTTTGGCCCCTCTGTGGCTATTACTGTTTTTCCACCCCAGAATGTCTTGTGCCATTGTTCTGGGCCTCATGCTGTGCTGTTGCTGCTGCCGTGACCTCACACTGTTTCATTGTGCCACTCTGTGGCCTACTCCGTTTTTGGCCCCCTCCAGAAAGTCATTGTGCCGTCCTGACCTCATGTGTGCTGTTTGACCCCCACACTGTGTCATTGTGCCACTCTGTGCTTATCCTGTTTTTGCCCCCTCCAGAATGTCATTGTGCCACTTTTTGACCTCATGCTGCTGCTGCCGTGACTCCCCAGTGTGTCATTGTGCCACTCTGTGGCCTACTCAGTTTTTCCCCCTCGATTGTCATTTGTGCCACTGTCTGATTCATGCTGCTGCTGCCGTGAACTCCACATGGTCATTGTGCCACTCTGTGGCTTACTCTGTTTTTGCCACCTCCAGAATGTCATTGTGCCACTGTCTGACCTCATGCTGCTGTGGCTGCTGCCGTAACTCCACATGTGTCATTGTGCACTCTGTGGCCTACTACTGTTTTGCCACCTCCAGAATGTCATTGTGCCATTGTCTGACCTCATGCTGCTGCTGTGGCTGCTGCCGTGACCTCCACACTGTGTCATTGTGCCACTCTGTGGCCCACTCCAGTTTTTGGCACCTCCCGAATGTCATTGTGCCACTGTCTGACCTCATGCTGCTGTGGCTGCCGCCGTCACCTCTACCTCTGTCTTAATGTTGCCCCCTGAGCTCTCAAAAGCTTGTTTTTTTCCAGCTTTCGTTGGCATGCTTTTCAGGAACATTCCCCCTTGAGTTTTTTGGTAAATTTTGCCTTTAAGTGCCCAGGGGAATTTTATAGTGAAAACGATTCTAAGAGCGGCGGCAGTCATCTGCGTGTCATACTAAAACACACATTGTATGAAGACCAAACCAACTCCCCCTGCATATTTAAGCCCTGGCACAATTTACTACAAAAACCCTGCAGGGTCTGTGCAGCCCGGAAATAGTGTTTTTAAACGCGTTTCATCCCGAAGTAATTCGGAACGAATTTATTTTTGTCGGGAAAAATTTGGCGAGGACCCAACGAAATTTTGAGAAATTCGCCCATCTCTTGTCTGGATACATTTCTAGATGTAATATAACAATTTATAGTGACTAGGATTCTGGAGAGGGGTCGTTGATTGCCAGATTGGAGTCAGGAAGGAATTTTTTCTGATGAGGACAATTGGCCTCTACCTCATGGGGGTTTTTGCCTTCCTCTGGATCAACACCTTAACACTCTTAACACTTTAGCAACACTTTAGCAAAATGGGCTGAGCTGGATGGATTTATGTCTTTTTTCAGCCTGACAAACTATGAAACTATGAAACAATTCACACTCCTTTTGACATTTTCAAATGAAAAAAAATAAAAAGTTACACATACAGTAATTGATATTGCTGCATCCATAAAAATCAGATTTATTAAACTATAACATTTATCCTATACGATGAACAACATAGAAGAAAAAAATTCAAAAGCCACAATTGCACTTTTTTTGTTATTTCATGTCCCGTATATATTGGAATAAAAGTAATTAAAAAAAACCCCATTTATTCCAAACTGGTACCAATAAAAAGTACACTTCAGCCTGCAAAAAATGTATACTCACGCAAGTCCATACAGTAGGTGAAAGTGCAAAAAAGGTATTGGTTGCAGAATATGGTGCTTTGGCAAAAAATAGAAAAATGTTTTGATTTACTTTTTTTTACGCTACCAAAATATAACAAAAACCCAACATGTTTAGTATCAATCTGTAGAATACAGATAACACATCATTGATACTGAATATTGAATGTCATATAAACAAAACTCACACCAATGGCGCAAGTACGTTTTTATTTCATATTTTGCCCCATTAAAATTTTTTTTTTGCAGTTTCCCAGTATATTATATGGTACAACGAATGACACCATTAGAAAGTACATCTTGTCCTGAAAAATAAAAGCCCTCATATATCTATGTAGTTAAAAAGTTATGGCTCTGGGAAAGCAGGGAGGGAAAAACAAAGTGACAAAAAAGGCAAAAAATCATGCCCAGCTTCCTCCAGCAGACCTTCGCCAAACAACAGTGGCGTTACTGACATCTATGAAGATGTATTTATTTACAATAATATATATCATATAAATAAAATACAAATAGCTATAAGACAATTAGTGATTACAGTGCAGTTAATAAAGGGGTCTCAAGGTACGTCTTTTGACTGGATTGTCTTTTTTTCCCCTTTTTCCCCCAGCCCGCAGGGTTTGTTTTTCCCCAAAAAAATTTTCCCCTTGCAGAATTTCCCAAAAACTTTTCGACCCCTCACTTTTCCCAGCACATGTAGCTTTTTCCCCCCTTGTATAAACCCACTGTGGGATGGGGTGGATTGAGAGGGCTATGGATGTTTGGGTGGAGGTGAGGGGGCTATAGGATGGTAGGCGCGTGGGGTTTGTTTTACAGGCTGCATAACACAATGGTGGGGAGGGTGTTAAACCCAAAGCTTACGGGAAAATTCAAAAAGCGGAAAGAGGTTTAAACCCCCTTGGGGGATTGTGTGCATCTGGGGCCCTGTATCTGAGTTTCATATTGTGCGGGAAAAAACCCCTTCCCTTGCCCCCCCAAAGGAAAAAGGGACTTTGATTTAGGGGGGTGCAGGGGATGAATTTTTACTATGTCTAATTTTTGTAAAAGTTTCTTTTACTTTCCCGGGTTTTTCCCCCATTAAAATCATCAGATTGGTTAAATCCATTTCTTTGATAAAATAGTCAATAAGATATGTTGTTCGGGAGTATATGTGAATAAAGTTATTTTGTATTTGTCCATGTGTTTCCTTTACTATTTTTTTCCACAGTTAGTAATGGAGGTGTCTGACATTTATACCATTGCCAGTATATATATAATTGGGGTTGAGCGTTTTCTTTGGGCCATTGCATTGGGAAGGGGTTTTGGGATTTAAATCGACAAGTTTTCGATGGGATGATAGATTATGATCGATGCCCATTAAAGTCTATGGGGAGAAACAACACCTTTTTTTAACCCCCAAAACAGGGTGGAGAAGCGGGGTTTAACATCCACAACAGCCCAAAATGGATATGTGTTTCTTTAGGCAACACACTTGGGTTTTAAAAAAACCCCAAAAAAAAAAATCAAAGCCCATTCATTCCCGCTTGCACCACGAAATGGGGGTTTTAAACCCGTATGACCCCGCAAATTAAAAAAATGACAGAAGGCAGTATGATTTTTAACCCTATTTTAATTGAATGGCAAATTTAATATCCCTGTTGGAAAAACAGCATGAGCCCCAAACCTGGGTTTACCCCCCGATTTAAAAAAATGCCGGAAAAAAGGGGTCTTTAACCCCCCTTTTAGTTTCACTGGACATTGACTTTTTTTACCCCCCCCCCCCCCTTTTCCTGGGACGCATGAGCCCAAAATGGTTTACCAAAATTAAAAAAATGCCGGAAAAAGGAGTTTTTTAACCCCCATTTTTTGTTTTACTGGGCATTGATATCCTGTTTGGGGGACAGCAAAAGCCCCCCCCTTTTTGACCAAAATTAAAAAATGCCCGGAAAAAGGGTCTTTCAACCCCCCATTTTGTTTTAACTGGCATTGACTATTTAACCCGTTTTGTACCACAGTATGAACCCCTTAAATGTTGACCCAAAGATTAAAAAGTGCAAGAAAAAGGAAAATCTTTAACCCCCCATTTTTGTTGAATGGAAATTAAATTTTAAAATGTCCTGGACCCTCAGTATGACCATTAAACCCCGTTTTGAAAACCCCCCCTTTAAAAAATGTCGGGGAAAAAAGGGGTCTTTTGAACCCCATTTTTGTTTTAAATGGACATTGGGTATACCTGTCCCGGGCCCGGATGAGCCCCAAAAACCCGCATGAACCCCTGATTAAAAAATGCCCGGGAAAAAAGGGGGTTTTAAACCCCCCTTTTAGTTTTTATGGACATATACTGTCCCTGTCCTGGGTAGCGCTTGCCCCCCCTTGGTGTGGAAAAAATTGAGCTTCCTTGGAAAAAACTGGGGTTTTAAAGCTCCTGTTAACCCAGGTGCCCTTTTTCTTGGGATTTTTTTCCATTTTTTCTAACGTTCTGAAGGAAAATTTTTCTTTACTTTGTTCTTGCCCGTGCTCCATAACCCCTGTCCCCTGAATAATTTCCCTCTGGACAAGTTTTTCCCGTACCTCCCCTTTTACAATTAGAGGAATTTTTTTTTCCCGTTTTTGTACATGCAAGTTTTTTTGTAGGTTCCAAATTTTTGAAAAAAATTTTTAAAATTTGGATGGGGAAACCCACCCTTCTTTGTTTCTTTTTTTAATTGTATTAAAAAGGGTGGTTCAAAACAGGGATTGAAAAATATGTTAAGGATCTTTCAAAAAAAAGTTTATTTTTCAATTTTGTGTCCATTAACAGGGGTCCCACCTATTCCTGTTTCTGACGCAGCATCCCGCCCTTTAGCCATCTTGACAATTGTGGGAAAAACCAAAAGTCTGTTTTGAAACAAAATTTTTTTATAAAAGGGCCTTTTTAGTTTTGCTGCTGTACAGCAAAATTTTCCCAAAAATTCAAAGATAACCCCGAGCCCCTTTTGGAAAATTTTTGAAGAAAAAAATGTTGTTAGAAACCAAAAATTTTTTTTTAATGGGACTGTAGTATTGTTTAATTTTTAAAGCACATGACCTAAACAAATTTTAAAAATGACTTTCCAAACCCCTTTTTAAAAATTGGGGGGAAAAAAAGCCCCTTTTTTGAAGCCAAAATTTTTTTTCAAAGGACCAGGGGTTTTTCTGTATTCACAGCAAAAATGGGCCCCCAAAAATTATAAATTTTGATTTTCAGCCCCTTTTTAAAAATTTGTGAGGGGAAATGCCCCTTAAAAACCCCATTTCTGTTCCAAAGGGCCCCTAAATTTTTAGCTGTATCTAGAGCAACTGATCTCAAAACCATTGCAATGCGAAAAACTTCTAAAGATAAAGTGAAGGGGTAATTGGAATACGGTGTTGTCTTGAAACCTTTGCTGGTCTTTTACTGTCTCCTCACAGCAAACCAGCAAAATGAACTGTGGGGAAAAGAGAATAATAATTGCGAGTAAGAAAATGTTCATTTTAAAAAAAAAGTTTTCAAGAGGGGAATTTCTGTTTGAAGAGGAATGTGAAGTAGACGGCAACTAATCGGTGACCTCGGCATTTGGGGCTCACATCATCAGAGATCTGTGGAAAGTCCGGATGCGTTTGTCTGTAATGACTCCTCAGCTGTGCTGAAGGTCGCTAGATATGACGCTGGCTGCTGGCAGGAAACACTCTTATGGGTGGCGAGCCAAGCTCGGGCCATTCGTTCCATTTGGATACCCAGAAGGTCTAATTGGGTCCGGAAACCACATACAAAATATACATCGGTGTTTGTTGAGAGCAGAAAGTCATTGCTCCATGACTCTTATGCTGGTCTCTGTGTGTTGGATGTGGTGCCCTGCATTGCTGAAGTTGGTGAGGTGGAGTAAATTAAGATTGCAAGAGGTCACCCATTAGGCTTTGCACCTTGCCTTGCTGACTGCTGCCGCTAAGGCTAATGGCACTATACTGCTGTCACGTCTCTGATATTGTTCCACCGTGGACATTTGAAGAACTAGATTCAGACGCAACAGATGTCTCCAGTTTGATCAATCATGCAAGGTTCCATTTCTGCATTTTACTCTCTATTTGGATGGGTGGAAGGGAAAGGGCGGGTGTTGGGGTTAAAGTGCTATGAGTTTTGTTTTGTACCGGGGGATCCAGGAGGTGGCCACCAGTAAATGTTGTTCATTTTGATGGCCTAATGACGAGGATCATGTTGGAGGAAATGGAGCTTCATCAAGCACTCATGTGGAGAGATGGAGCATTGATTTTTTCCCAAGCCTCTGGAGTCGATGGGCACTAGCAACTGATTTTCTCATCTTCTTCCTCCGCCTCAAATTCGCGGGCCAACCTCTTTCCAATGCGGGACGGTTTCGGGTAGTCGGTGTCTAGGAATACCTCCTCATCCTCCTTCCGCTTCCTCCGGCACAGCTTCATACAGCCCTGGACCTGCCTGAGATGATGCACCCTGAGAGCTGATGCAGGCCACCTTTGCACTAGCCCTGGGACCCGAACCACTGCTAATGAAGACCGATGAAATTGTGAAAACTGTCGGGGCCTGCTGGATTTGAAGGAAGAGAAAAGGCTCCGTGTCCGCATCTGTGCCCGTTCTCCTTTTTCCGTCGCTGGTGCGGGACCTGTTGTTTCTGAGTGTCCAATGATCGTAAACAGAAATAAGATCACCACAATGCTCATGCTGGAACAAGGGCATTGTCCGCACTGACCATTTTGGTGGTTCATCAAAACTGGCAAGGATGGTGCAGAGCTTTTTACCTGCCTCCATCTCCCTTTTTGGCTCAACCCCCCGGGCCGCCCGCTGTTTTTTCAGGCCATGTGTCACTTCTTGCGTAATCCCTCGGCTTCACAACCGTAGCTTTGGGGAGGGGGGGAATCCGGTGTTGCCACGAAAACAATGGAGGGGTTGACGGGGGGGCCCGGGACTTCCCTGCAACGCAGCCAGGGGGACAAAGCAGGTTGGAAAAGGCGGAAATGGAACTTAGACTTCGAGCCTTTTTCCAGCAGCCTCCAGAACCCGGAAGCTCTTTAGAAATTCGGAGAAAAGGTTATGAATGTTTCCCCGGGGAAAGGGATGGTTTCCAGCCTACCGTTCTTAAGGGCGGCCACAATTTCCCCCTTTATCGCACCCCATTTTCCCTTGGAAAAGGGTTTTCTTCCCCACCAGCGTTTTGGGGTCTCGTTGCGGGAGCCGTCCACAGTCCTGACCGTGGGGTGGACGGCCCCAAAGGGACAGATTAATTTCAACCCGGCCTGGTTTCTCGGGGCACGTGATCCCCCACCAAGGACCTTGGGGAAAAAAAACCCGCACCCCCCCTGCATTTTGAAGCCCCTGCCGAGTTTGAGAGCCACTTTCACCCCCAGAGCATCCCCCCAGCTCACCCAGGGGCCTGTCACAGGATATTAGCCCCTTGGCCGGTTACAGTCATGTGTCGGGGTAAGATGGACTTTTCCGGCCACAGAGGGCAGACAACCGTTAAATTTTAGAGACACGGGGCTGGCCAGGGGGGGGACGGCTTTTGGCAAAAAAAAGGGCCTGCTCGCATCGGGTTTTTTGGGAGGAAAGGGCCCAATGACGGGCGAACCCATCTTTTTTCCCCCACCAGACGGAAAGGAACATTTCCAAGGCCAAAACCGGGAAAAGCCACATTCGGGCTTTTGGCTTGGGGATTTTTTTGGTTTAAAAGTGTTTCTTTTTTGCCCCCAAAACCCGGGAAAGACAGAAGGCTGGCTGCTAGATGGCCCTGTACGGCGTGCAGGTTAAAATGGGGAGGAAAAGGGGTAGGAGGGTCCTGGGGGGTGTGGGGTACTCGGGGCGGGGGGTGAAGGGGCTGATCCCTGACATGACTCTAAAAAATGGCACTAGAACCTTTGGGGGGGGGGTGGCGGAGACAGAGGGTGTGAAAAGTTGGGTTGGGGGCCCGGGCGTCGGTCTGGCCCTTTTTTGGGCCCAAGGTTGCCTCCATTTAACTCATGCTTCGCGCAAGTGACAGACTGTTGGGTTTGGTTAAACCCACCAAAGGGTTCTTGCCTTATTTATGCTTTACGGAAAGGCCAAGAAATCGCGGGGTTTAATCAGGGGCTTTCTCAAAAAAAGGCCGGTTGGAGGTCGGACCTTTTTGACGGCGAAAAAGCGAGGACGGGGTTTGGCCTTGACCGTGCTGGGGGAATCAATCAGCGGATTTCTGCGACCGCCCCCTCCCTTTTTTAGGCGGAACCCGACTGACCCCCCCCCATTTTCCTCCTCTCCATATGAACGCTCGCAAAAATTTGCTAAAAAAACCACGTTGGATTGCAAATTTTCGTATCATCACACAACACGTGACTTCGTCTCCTGATTCTGTCCAGGAGCTCGGGTACAAGCAAGGGGGGGACTGCAAGGCATTCCCCGCCCGGGCCCGGGTTTTTTGCTAAATGACCGGCTTCCTTCTCCTCCTCTGGTTTTCAAAAAAAGGGCGTCAGAGCAGAGAAAATCATCCTTTTTGGGCCCTTCTTGATTTTTAAAAAAACATGCCTTCGCCCCCCAACCGCTTTTTTGTCAAAAAGAGGCTTCAGAAAAATGGTTTATCCACATGGGGGGAAAACGGGGTTGACATTTGGGTTTGCTTCATTTTGGGACGGATGCTGAGTTTGCTGATGACGACTTTTTGGGGGCCTGCTGGGAGGACGCGGGGGGTAAGATTTCGGGTTTGCAGGTTGCTTTAAACCCCAATGAAGGACTTTTTTGGCGACGCTGTTCTTTTACTGGAAATTCACGGGGCCCTGCCCCCAGCGATGACAGGCCTGCGGTCCTGCAACTGAGATCCGCGGGATTCGTGTTGTAAACCAGCAGGGAAAGGAAGCCCTTTTTCTCGTCCCTTTTACCTTATGTCCTACCCCCCTCTTTTGCTCGCGTTCCCACCTGAATTTCGCTCCTTTTGTTCAGAAAAAATACAAATTTGAAAGGTATGGAAGAGTTTTGGAAAGCCCTCTTATTAAAAGACGGAAAATTTCACGGGCTATTCAAAAAATTTCCCAAATCAAAACAAAATTGGGGATTAAAATTTAACGGCAAAGTAGACCCTATCAACAAAGCTGACGGCCCAAAAAGTGAAAAAAACCCTGTTTTGAAATGTAAAAGGTATTAAAAGGTATTTTTGGCACCTTTCAATTCAGCTGGGGTTTGACTAAAAAATTGCTGAAAATAAAATTTTTTAAATTGCAAAGAAATCTACCCAAAAAAAAGCGGGGCCTGCCCCCCAAAGTAAAAAAAACAGGGTATCTGTAATGTTTTCCCGGATAATAAAAGTTATTTTTGGGCACCTATAAATTTCACCGGGTGGAAGTACAAAAATTTGCGGGATTAAATTTTTAAACTGCAAGGGGGGTCTACCCAACAAATTTTGGGATGGGCAAAAGTGAAAAAAAACACTACGAAATGAAATTCGGAAAATAAAAGGTTTTTTTTTTGGTTTCCCTACCAATTCCCCCTTTTGGGGTAAATTACAAAATTGGCGTATTCAAATTTAAAATTTGAAAAATAGATTTTTAAAACCCAAAGTTTGGCCTGCGCCAAAGTAAAAAAAACACTTTATTTTGAAATTTTATCGGATAAAAAAAGGTATTTTTTCCCACCTTTCAATTAAAACCTGTGGTGATTTAAAAAAAATTGTTGTTTTTTAAAATTTAAGTGAAAAGGTCCCTCAATGAAAAAAAGCTGTAGGGGGAAAAAAGGTGAAAAAACACTATCTGTAATGTATTGGGGATAATAAAAAAATTTTTTGGCACCTATCAACCTTTGTTTGACTACAAAATTGCTGGATTCTAATTTAACTGAAGGGGGTTTATAAAAACAAAGCTGGAATGGGCAAAATTGAAAAAAAAACCCTCTCTGAAAGTATACTGATAAAAAAAGTGGAGTTTTGCACCTAACAAAGAGACATTGCAGTTACTAAAAAAAAATTTTGTATCCTAAAATAAGTTCAGGGTTTCCCAATATCCAGGAAAAAATTTTTAATAGGAAAAAACTGTTTTAAAAAACAAACCCATTGCCCGTGCAATGGCTCCCAAAAAGTCTTTGGGGAACCCTTTTTCCGAAATTTTTAAAAGCTTGTCTGTGTTCGCCCGGGCGGGCCCCCCCCCATTCCCCGGGTCCTCCCCCCTGGGCTTTACAGCGGCAGATGTCCTTTTAAAAATTTTCCCACCTAACTAAAAAATCTTTAAAAATTTTGAATTAACTAAGTTGTAAGGATCACAGTAACAGTTTGAGCTTTCTTTTGTGAAAAAAATGAATAAATTTTTGGCCTTTTAGCTGTTGGACACAAGGGGGAGAGCGCAAAAGTCCTACCCGGGGGAAGAGACCCCTGGGGGAGGGCACTGAAAAAAAAGAACAGGGAAGGGGGTGTTTATGGTTAAAAAAGGAAAGGGGCAGGGGAAAAAACCAGCTAAACGCAACCATTTTTTTTTTTTTTTTAACCAAAACCCCCGTTAAAAGTGCACCCACATCTCACCCCCGCTCATTCGGTTTAAACTGATTTGCTTTTCCGCCAAAAAAGGGCCGTAAGGGGCCCCCCAAAAGGCGCGATATTAAAAGATTGCACAGATTTTTAAAAAATTACCATGATTAAAAAATTTTTCGTTTCAACCCTAAAAAACTGTGGGCCGATTTATTTTTGGGCGTTTAAAAATTTGCTCAAAAACTTTATATAATAAATACCAACTATCTTTTTTATCAAAAATTTAGAAAGAGGGTGCGTTTTTTTTACCCCCTTTGGGACTCTTGATATATCTTCCGGGCCCTCCCTTTGTTTGGGTTTCCCTTTCTCTAAATAGACTAAAAAAAACTAATAACACAACATTCAAATGCAAATGCTTGGGGCCTAATGCATCCCTTTAGATGAGACTACAAAATTTTACTCCCCTTTTCATGGTCCCATAGTTGGAATTTACATTTTAAAAAACAACATTTTCGTCACC
>JAODAL010030139.1:0-50454 GCA_025379985.1 Phyllomedusa bahiana | reverse complement strand
TGGATTTCAGATCCAATCCCCCAAAAAAATAAAAAAATAGAACATTCAAGAACGTCTCTGAACAAGCTGAGACACCCCACAGAAATCGCTGTAAAAAAAATCATTTCTTTAAAGCGTTTCACCCGCAGCACACCTTCCCTATCAGTCAGTGAGGGGAGTGTGAGCTCCCAGCGGCGCGCTCGGTTTATTAGTGCGGTGACGTCACAGAATCCCCCCGGTCTTGATTGGCTTCATCTTGCAATGTCATGCGCAATGCCCTTTTCCTCCCAGGGGGCTTTGCCCCATGTACCCCATGTGCTCGCGCCATTTTATAATCAAAAGCACACTTCGTTCCCCCGAAGTACCCCAAAGTTGATTTCTTTCCCGAACCAAAGTTTTCCTGAAATTCAACGAAATTCCACTTCGTTAGATAAATTTCCCCCCATTTAATTATTTCCATCACTGATTAAAAACATATCAGACTTCATATATAAAAACACATGCTTACAATATTAGAGTGAACTGTAACATCTCATCCATTTTTATAAGGTTATTATGCAAATTTGAGTTTGATTTAACAATGAATTTGAGACTGAATACATTTTCAATACATTCACTTACCATACATATCAGACTCAGCGCTGTGCAGTTTTTCTGGTAATTTATTTTGCTTAGCTCTGAATATAGAACTAAAACATGTTGTATATAAAATGCAAAAATCTATCTATTCTGTAATTCATTAATAGAGATTTTTCTACCTAATATGTGTTTGCATGAGTGATTAGATTGCACTGTTTTTAGTGAACACTTTTTGAGATAGCCTTCAAAAATAAGTAGTGCCCTCTCAAAGAAAAAGAATATACATATTAGATGACAAAGCTGCTAAACAATGCATGTATATTAAGTTTCTTATGCATTTTACGCTTTTTTTTTTGTGTGTTTCTTTTTCATGTGTTTTTGCAGGCATCCATTTGACTTTCCATTGTGATATTATCTGTATAAAAAATGCATTTATATACCATGAATTGAGATACACTTGCATTTTTTTTTACAAGATGCATAACATGTAAAAAAAAAAAATACACATCACAAACATCAATAGTGCATTTATTGTAATGTATTTTGGTGCATAAAGCATCCATAAAATGTGCATTTTATGCATCCAAATACATGTACAAAATATTTTGATTCAGTCCCAACTATACTTCAAGTAAAACTTGACTTTCCAAAATTTAAAAGGGGGGTTTTTTTCACCATCTGTTTTTTAACCAAAAATCCTTAACTCCACTTCTTGGTCAGGGTGGGGGCCTAAGCAGGATTGGCACATCATTTCTGCTATTCCTAACTATTCCAGTTACAGTAATATGACTGCAAGAGATTCATAAAGTGTAGTATATAAGACTACAGATCTCTAAAGAGTAAAAGCTTTTCATTTAATTAGGTAAACAAAGTCCATTGCTATAGATAAGACTCTGTAGGAAAACTCACAATGGACGGACTGACTGACGGCAGCTCAGAGCAAAGAGAGATAAGACAGAGCAGGAAAATGTGGGGATAAATGATGGGTAACCAGAGAAACCTGTATGTTCTAAGAGGAGATACAATCTTCTTAATCTCCTAACCAAGGCAAAATCAAAAAAAACAAAAGGGATTTGGTTTAGCAGAGATGGCGAATTTTCTCAAAAAAACGGTTCGCTCACTTCGCCGAATTTCCGACAAAAAATAAACTTCGTTCGAATTACTTGGGACAAATCACGTTAAAAAAAAATCTATTTTCCCGGCTGCACAGAGCCTGCAAGTGCTGTAAACATTGTGCCCTGCTTTTAAAAATGCAGAGGGAGCTTGTTTTTGGGCTTCAAACAATGTTTTGTTTTAGTATACGCACATGACTGCGCCGCTATTAAACGCTTTACTCTAAAAAAACCCTGGACACTTAAGAGGGAAATGACCAAAAAACTGAAGCAATGTTTCCTGATAAAGTCATGCCAGAAAAGCTGGAAAAAAACAAACTGAGGGGGTCAGGTGCAACATTAGTGACAGATGTGGAGGTGACGGCGGCACCACAGCACATGAGGTCAGACGTGGCCAACGACATTCTGGAGGTGGCAAAAACTGGAGAGGCCAGAGATGCACAATGACACAGTGTGAAGGGCACGGCACCCACAGCAGCAGAGAAATCATTCAGTGCACAAAGACATTATGGAGGTGGCAAAAACAGGATAGCCACAGAGTGGCACAATACAAGTGTGAAGGTCAGGGAGCAGCCACAGCAGCGCATGGGGTCAGACAGTGGCCAATGACATTTTTTAGGTGGAAAAAAAACAGGGTAGGCACAGAGTGGCACAATGCCACACTTTTGGAGGTCACGCAGCAGCCACACGCAGCATGAGTTCAGAAGTGGCCAATAAAATTCTGGAGGTGGAAAAAAAAAGGGAGTAGGCCACAGAGGGGGCACATTGAACAGTGGGGAGGCCCCACCGCGGCGCAGCATGAGGCCAAAAAGGGGCACAATTACATTCTGGGGGGAAAAACAAAAGTAGGCCACAGGTGGCACAATGACACAGTGTGGAGGTCACGGCAGCACCCACAGCAGCGATAGGTCAGACAGGGGCAAAATGACATTTGGGAGGTGGCAAAAAACTGGGTGGGCCACAGAGGCACAAGACACAGTGTGGGGGGTGACGGCGGCAGCAGCATGAGATAGCGGGGCCCAAAAGGGCATTCTGGAGGGGGGCAAAAACAGGAGTGGGCCCACAGAGGGGAACAATCCCAAATGGAGGCGCGGCGGAGCAGCATGGGGGTCAAGTGGCAAAATGCATTCGGGAGGTTAAAAACTGGAGAACCCACGAGGGCACAATGCAGGGTGGGGGTGACGGGGGCAGGAGCAACAGCATGAGGTCAGGGGTGGCAAAATGACACAGTTTGGAGGGCATGGCAGCAGCCACAGCAGCAGCATGAGGTCAGAAAGTGGCCCCAAACAGAGTGTGGGGGTTTTGGGGGGTGGAAATACCAGTCCCTGGAAAAAGATGGTTGGGGGCAATGGAAAATGGAGCAGATGTTGGCATCGGCGGGGGCGGCATAGAATGTGGCTGAGGAGGGAGTTTGAACCCAGATCATTTCTCACAGTTTTGGGGGAGGCGTCATGGTTATTAGTCGAACCCAAGGATTTGGGGTGGAAATCCTGGCGATCCCCCCTGATTCATCTTGAAAAGGTCATCGTTCCACATTTTTCCCGTGGGCAAGCGGGTTCTCCTTGGGGTAACGATGGGCCCCCCCCGCACTGAACACCCCCTCTGATCACACTACGGCCCGGGGAGGACACTTCTCCACTGCAAACTCGGGAATTGCGGCCCGCATCCAGTTTTTGGCTGCCCAGTGTCCAGCGGTCTTTTAACTGGGGTGGCAGAGTGCGGGCCAAGAGGGCCACCACCCGTTGGTTTAGGGTCGTCCAGGTCCTGTGTGTTTCTGCTGGGGGATGCCCTCCTCATGGGAGGTGAAGGAAACTGCTCATCAGTATCCAGATTAGGTTGCGCTGTGGGGTATGCTCCGACCCCCCCCTTTCCCCGGAGCCGGGCAGTGTACGGAGCACTGAAGAACCCCCCCCGGGCAACTTGTCGAGGGGGGATGATGCCGCACATAGGCAGGCCAACTGATACGGAGGATTTAACTATAGTATTTGAGTTTGTTCTCCCTCTCAATAGCTGGGAAAAAGGCTCCCAATTTGGACCGGTAGCGAGGGTCCAATAGGGTGGAGAGCCAGAAGTCATCCCTCTGCCGGATGCTGTCACTAGCCAGGCAAATAAGCATGCTGCGGGCCATCTGCAAAAAGTGACTCCGAGGGGCTCCCTGCCTCCATCTCCACTGTATACTGCCACGGTGCTTGCAGGTCATCTGCCTCATCTTCCTCATTCCATCTACCTCCTCCAGCTGCTCCCGCTCTCTCTCTTGTCACCTGGGTAGAAAAAACCACTCATTTCACCAGACAATGTTTCTGCTCCAATGTTCCTCCTCCTCCTCCTCCATTCAGTCCCCACCGGACTCATGTGGGCCCCGAGATGTAGTCGCCACGTCTCCAGTCCCCCGCCCAGACAGATTTTTCAGCATCTGTTCCAGGACATGAAGCAGTGGAATGCGTTATTCAAACCCGTAGTCCTGGCGCGACTGACAAATAACGTGGCCTCCTCGAATGGCCTCAACAAACGGCAGGTGTCACGCATGAGCTGCCACTGGCTGACATCAAAGTTACACGGGGGAGTACTCCTGTCCCCCTGGATCATCAAAAAATCTTTAAAGGGTCTTTCTCTTTTCTACAGTGGGCCCAACATGTGCAGGCTGAATTTCCAACGGGGGGAAAACATCGCATTCGAGGTGTTGGGGGGGCCCGTTCTCCCGCTGCAACGGGGGGGGGTTTTTCCTGGCTTTTTAGGAATGGATGAAGTGCAGCACAGTTTTCCCCCCCTGGCCTTTTTCAGATTTTGAAGTTTGGTGGAAGACTTCGGAAACCTTTTCACAACCAATTGAACATTTTTGGGCGGCCATGCGGGGCGCATGGACCATCCCCCTCGGTGCAGCGCGGACATCAGTTACCCCCATTGTCCATCACCAGGTTCCGATTTGCAGTGGGCGGGAGAAACCCACACTAGATTTTTGTGCATGAGGGGAGCAGTTCCTCCCCCTGTGTGATTCATTCGCCGAGGCAAGCCAGGTGTAGGAAGCGTGACCCGCTGTGCCCTACACATGTGGATGATGGAGCATTTACTTGGGAGGCTGTGATGGTATGGGGGTGGAGGGGGAGGAGGGCGGAATTGGCGCAGGAGCCCCAGTTTGACCCCGTGGAGGAGGGAAAAGGGCCCTTCCTGTCCAAGTGTTTGGGGTTTCCCGGGCAGGAAGACATTCCCCATGGGCCGTAAAGGACATTTCGGCCCCGACCCTATTACAGCTCCGACTTTTTCCGCGCTGCCGTGCACTTGGAACAAACCGATAAGCTCAAGGGATGGCCCACCTTCTGTTCTACATATTTATGAAGTGCTGGTACTGCCCATTTTGGAAAAGAAATTACGCTTGGAAACTCTCCATCTCGGCTCGGCACAAGACATTAGTTCTACTGAACAGTGCAGAGTCCACCATTGGAAAGGGAGTGACTGCAGCACCAACAACTTCGGACAGGAGCCACGGCAGCTTCAGCACCTTAGGAGGTTGGACGCATTACTGGTTGTCTCTTTGCAATCGCTCGCTGGACTCGACTGCTGGCGACATGAAGTTAGCGAGGAGCAGTGCATCTGAACCGGGAGATGATGTCAAGGAGAAACAGCTCCCTTCGTGGTAACAGAGGTGGTGGAGCTTGACTGTGCTGCATGGATGGTGCGCCACTGGTTGCTGCTGCGGCGGCAGTATGGACCACCACATCTGAGCCACGTTATACCCAGGCCACCGGGATGGTGGTTCGCTGAAATGTTGACGCAGGGCTGTGTGCAAACGTTAGCTCCTTGGCCAGCTTCACTTTCTGCTTACAGATTCTACATCTACCCCTTTCGGCTCTCCGTGTCTTAGCAAAGAACTGCCACACGCCGAGTATCGGATTTTACCGCCAAGCTCGCACTGAGTGACTATGCTGCCGCTGCTCGCTGAGCCCTACTTTCTTGGACCTGCCGAAGTCGGGTTTTTTACAATGTGGCCGCTTGGCTCCCGACCTCACCTGCTGCTTACCCTGCTGACTCATGGCACACAACCCACTTGCTGGCCGCGCTGCTGCTGAACGCGCAATCTGGACGCCCTCTTTCGGACGATGATGAAGCCCTTGCCTCACCGGCTCCCAAGGTGCGGTAAGCTACATCATCATCTATTTGTGTTCATCATCACTGCTGTCCTCATCACCGGTCTTGGTATGCAGAGGCTGACCCCTCACAACATAGACCTCCATGCAACTTCAACATCTATACTGGCCGCCTACTGCAAGAAGCAGGGGTATTGGCCCCATTTCTTTGCTGCCAAGTAGCTGCTGACTGCCATCCTCAATTTTCGTTCATCCTCAGCTATATAGTGGCGCTGAGCCAGACCACATAGTAGATCTTGGATGATGCGAACCGGATGGGACAAGAGGCGGGTGAGGACGGGTGAGGCCGCTGACCCGCTCCCTGGCCATGCCAACTATGGGTTGTGTCTGACGTTCTCCACGACTCTTGGCTGGGGTTGTCAGATGTCATCTGGGAGAAAAGTGGATGACTAGTCAACCAATCAAGAAAACCATGGGTTGCTGAAACACACGGCCGCTAGATAGTCAGCGGCAGTTGTGGCCTCACCGAGTGACCCCTGCTGCGACGTCCCCTGGCTGTGCTGCGACCTGGGCCTGGAATGTTTGTGCCTCTGCCACTCGCAGGTGAAGAGCCTGTCAACTCTATGTATGAATTATGACTACAGAATTTCTATGTCGGCTAGTGAAAATAACAAAGTTTGTTTTACTGAGTACAACTGCGAACAAACGCTTAATTTACACTGGATGTAATTGCGCAAGAATTGAGCAACCGCAATCTACGAGCTTTGTAGCGTGTTACAATGGCGTGTTTTTTACGCAAAACAACAAGATATAAAATTTTAATTCACCTTCGCTTGTGAATTATTCTACAGGAAAAATGTATTTTTGGCAGTGAAAGACGGTTTATTTGTAGTCAGCACAGCAGAAAAAACACGCTTAATTACCCTGGGATGTAAATTGCGCCAAACAATTGGCAACACAAAACTACGAGCTTTGTAGCGTGTTACAATGGCGTGTTTTTTAGCTAGATACATCAAGAGAAAAAACTTGTAATTAACCTTCGGTTGTGAATTATGCTACAGGAAAAAATGTATTTTTTGGCGGTGGAAAGGACGGTTTATTTTAGTCCACCACAGCAGAAAAAAACATAACGATTATAAAACCCTGGATGTAAATTGCGCCAAACCAACTGTGCAACCGCAAACTACGAGCTTTGTAGCGTGTTCATGGCATGTTTGTTACGCTTACACAACAAGAGAAAAAAATTGTATTAACCTTCATGTGCTTGTGATTATGCTACAGGAAAAATGTCTTTTTTGGCAGTGAAAGACGTTTATTTTAGTCACCACAGCAGAAAAATCAACGCTTAATAACCCCTGGATGTCATTTGTTGCAAACAATTTAGCAACCCACAAATACGAGCTTTGTAGCGTGTTACAATGGTGTGTTTTTACAATACACAAAAGAGAAAAAATTATAATTTAACTTCTCTTGTGAATTATGCTACAGGAAAAATGTATTTTTTGCGGTGAAAGACGGTTTATTTTTGTCACCACAGCAGAAAACAACGCTTAATTAACCCCTGGATGTAAATTGCGCCAAACATTTGAGCAACCGCAAATTATGAGTTTGGTAGCGTGTTACTAATGGGCGTGTTTTTTTACGCTACACAACATGACGAAAATATTGTAAATAACCTTCGCTTGTGAATTATGCTAAAGGAAAAAATGTATTTTTTGGCAGTGAAAGACGGTTTATTTTAGTCACCACAGCAGAAAAACAAATGCGTTAATTAACCCTGGATGTAAATTGCGCAAAACAAATTGAGCAAAACCACAAACTACGATGTTTTTGTAGCGTGTTACTTTGGCTTATTTTTTACCCTACACTACAAGAGAAAAAAATTGTAATTAAACCTTCGCTTGGAATTATTGCTACAGGAAAAAATGTATTTTTTGGCAGTGTAAGACGGTGTTTATTTTAGTCACCACAGCAGAAAAAAAACACGGGATTAATAACCCCTGGATGTAAATGCGCCAAGACAAACTGTGCAAACGCAAAACTACGAGCTTTGTAGCGTGTTAACATGGCATGTTTTTTTCGCTACCACAACAAGAGAAAAATTGTAATTAACCTTCGCTTGTGATTATGCTACAGGAAAAATGTCTTTTTTGGCAGTGAAAGAGACGGTTTATTTAGTCACCACAGCAGAAAAAACAAACGCTTAATTAACCAGGGATGTAATTGCGCCAAACAATTTAGCAACCACAAACTACGAGCTTTGTAGCGTGTTACTTTGGTGTGTTTTTTTACACTACACACAAGAGAAAAAATTATAATTAACCTTCATCTTGTGATTATGCTACAGGAAAACATGTATTTTTGGCGGTGAAAGGAACGATTTATTTTAGTCACACCACAGCAGAAAAACAACGCTTAAATTAACCCCTGGATGTAAATTGCGCAAAACATTGTGCAACGACAAATACGTGCTTTGTAGGTGTTAACAATGGCGTGTTTTTTTACGCTTCACAACAAGAGAAAAATTGTAAATTACTTCGCTTGTGAATTATGCTACAGTGAAAAATGTATTTTTTGGTGGTGAAAAGACGGTTTATTTTAGGTCCCACAGCAGAAAAACACGCTTAACCCCTGGATGTAAATGCGGCCAAACAATTACGCAACACAAAAACTATGAGCTTTGTAATGTGTTACATGGCGTGTTTTTTACGCTAAACAACAAGAGAAAAAATTTTAACTAAACCTTCGCTTGTGAATTATGCTACTGGAAAAATTTATTTTGTGGCGGTGAAAGACGGTTTATTTTAGTCACTCACAGCAGAAGAAAACAATGCTTAAACCCTGGATGTAAATTGCGCCAAACAATTGAGACAACCACAAACTACAGCTTTGTATGTGTGTTACAAATGCGTGTTTTTTACGTTACACAACAAGAGAAAAATGTAATTAACTTCGACTAGTGAATTAGGCTACAGGAAAATTGTATTTTTTGCGGTGAAAAAGGGACGGTTTCTTTTAGTCACCACAGCAGCAGAACAACTTTAATTAACCCCTGGATTGTAAATTGCGCAAAAGAATTGAGCAGCCAAAAATGAAGGGGTATTTGTATTGTAAAAAAACGCTGTTTCTTTAAATGAAATTACAACAGGAACAGGCTTAGATCACCCTTGGATATTCAATGTGCTGTGAGCAGATAGCATTAAAAAATGTATATGCAGCTGCACTGGGCGCACACTGGACTTCAGATCCAATACACCACAAAATCAGAAATAGAACGTTAAGAGTAGCAGTGTCTGAGACAAGCTGAGACACCCTCAAAAAATCGCTGTATAAAAAATGAGTTCTTTTAGTATCAAGCTATCGTAAGCAGCCGTGGCAGCACCTTCCCTAATCAGTACAGTGAGGGTGGTATGAGCTCCCAGCGTCGCGCCCGGACTTATATATAGTGCGGTGGACGTCACAGAAATCCCGCCGGTCTCTGATTGGCTTCAATCTCTGCACATGTCATGCAGGCTATGCCCTTCCTTTCCTCCCAGAGTGCTTTTGCCCCATGTAAACACCATGTGCTCGCAGCCATTTTATCAATCAAAAGCACACTTCGTTCTCCGGAGAATTACCCCAAACTTCGATCTTCGTTCAGAAACCGAAGTTTTTCCTGAAAATTCAAACGAATTCCACTTCGTTAGAATCAATTCGCCCATCTCTAGTTATAGTCTTAATTTTCCTTTCCCTACATGTTAAAAACTAATCATTGTAGTGAAAAAATACCTTTAAATGGGTTTTACCACAAAGGCATGCATGGTTTGTCCTGCTTCAGCTTTTAGTGTGATCAAATGGGGGTGTGTATCATTTGTTTGAACTGCTTATTATGTGATCCAGCAGGCATGACATGCTGTTCCCCCCACAGTGTGCTCACTCTAGTCAAACAGTTCTCATCACTAGTTGTTTCCCCTGGAGATGAGCTGTACACTATGGATCATTAAGGGAGCAGTTAAAACAAAATGGTACAGAATTTTTAACAATGATGAATGGTGAAAATGTTTATTATTTAATTTGCAAGCTTCCCAAATCAACTTTACTTCATGGTAAAACCCCCTTAAGATTAAAATCCAGTTCAAATACATACCAACAAAGAGATGCAACCTGCTCTCATGTGCCAATATAGTATATAATTACTTTCTGCATGGTAGCTTACTTACAGATTTGCAGTGAGTGGATTACATGCTGTTATGCAGGATGACATGTTGCATTTATCAGGCGATAAATGTAAAGTTAGATGAACGTTTTCTTAGAAATGAAGAGACGCTAATATCTTCCCAGAGTTATGGGCCCTATGGTCTAGTGATCAGTGCATTAATTCCTACACTCCCTTTAATTAAAAAATCTTGCTAGGGTATGTTCACATGGCATAAAAAATTTTGTGTTTAAAATACAGGGGAGCGCTGGGGCAAAATTACAATAACCATAGTTCTTCATAGAACTTTCCCCGCTATACAAAAAGATCGTATTTTTGCGGGGGGGAGAAATGACATGTCAATTATTGGTGGGGGGAATACGGGCCGCAAAGCAATGAATTAATTAGCGTGGCTCCCGAAAGACATGATGACTCCCCCGGAACTGAAAATTTGTTTTGAAATCCCCTAATTTTTCCCAAAAACCTCATTCTTAAATTCCCACCTTGTCATGGTAGATGCAATATCCCTTAGGTTATGTTCACACAGCGTAATTTGAAAATGTAAATTTACACTTCCAAATTATCTTCAAAATATGCCTGATTAGAGATGTATTTTTAAGTGTATGTTTTGCAAAATGTGGGGCGTATTTTATGGCGCCTACATGATGAAAATATGCTCCATCATAATTTCCATTGGATTATACTGGCGTCAATGCCTCAAGATTTGACAAGGTACTTAAATTTACGCCAGTAAAATCATCCCGAAATATGCACCGCAATTACGCTTAGAAAATAGGCATTGTGTGAATGATGACATGTATATTACATTGGATTCAATGAGAGATGAATAGAATATTGTTTGAATTGTACTTTGGTGCAAAATACGTGCCAAAACAAGCATAAAATTATGCCATCTGAATAAATCCTTACATCTCATCACTTGTTCTGTGTTCATTGTTTCATATGATAACTCAGCAGTAAAAGCCAGTGGCATAACTACAGAGGTCGCAGCGGTCAAACTTGCAACTGGGCTTCTGAGCCAGGATGGCCCACAGATCCAATTACCATACTGTTGCATTGATAGGACATATACATTTAGCATTGCAGCATTGTTGCCGTCTGCAGAGTGCAGGCTCTTGCATTGTGCAGACACAGAATTCGTCCTGCCTGCACAATTTGAATCTGGAGCCATTGGGAGCCAACTGGAATCTTTGTAATGGACAGAGAAAAGGGGCTCCCACTGCGTAACCATTATCACCCAAAAAACACAATTGCGGGTGCCGACAGTTGCAATGCAGCCAAAAGCAGGATAATAGCCACCAGGTCTGCCATGAATGGAGCATATGGGGCTCTGCCACAAACAGGGTTTGATAAGTCTTCTTGTCAAAGACATAATACATAGCAGTACATTTATTTATTGAGGTGTATTATCTTGCATAATGTAGTCCAGTAGTGGTAAAATTTTTTTTAAGGTATTAAAAAAATAAAAATAAAAAGCAAACACAAAACATCTTTGTTTAGTTACAAATGTAAAACTTAACAGGTACACATAGCAGGTATCACTGTATCTGTAACAATCCAGTCTATTAAATTGTGTTAATTAATCCATACACTAAATGCTAAAAAGTAAGTAAAAATCCTTACCAGAATTGCCTAATTTATCCATCCAGCCTAAAAAGGGAATACAAATTGATGAAAAACTCTAATATCCCAAATAATGATACCAAAGAAACCATAAATTTATCCTGCAAAAACAATTCTACCATCCCACAGCTCCAAGAGCAGAAAAAGAAGAATATTTTGACGTTTAAAGAAAATGCTTATGTTTTTTTAAGCATTTTAAGATGTGGCATAGATTATCGCGGTCGCACTCTCGCTCACCTGAGAATGGAACTGGAAGAGATTGATGGGAAATGGTACATGGAGTTGTGGTTTCCCTTTCTTCAGTTGGTATATTTAATTACTTATCCAGGTTGTTCAATGGAAGAAAATTCATTTGAAATGGTTCCAGTGTGGAAGAAAAACAGAAAAAAAAGTTATACTTTCCTACTATACCGCCGTCAGTGATTCACTTCACCTCTCGTTGTGAGACACACAGTAGAGGCTTGCACTTCACTGTAAGTGAATAGAGTGTGAGCTCTCTCGTGTGCTGGTACGAAAATCTGGAACTGAGAGGGTAAGGTTTTTCTTATTTTTCCAAAATCAAAGGCAAGCAGCGAGGAGTAGGTAAGTGTAACTTATTTTTCTGCATCTTGGTCCTATATAAAATTTAATTTCTTCCACTGGGCAACTTTTTAAAGAGGTATATTTTTCCGCGGCAATGCTACTCACAGAGCATCTATGATTACCCAAGAAAGGAAACTGTTGCCAAACAGTAATCCAAAGGTATTGGGGCACAAGCTGAAATTTTTCCCCAGGACAAATGATGGCCCTGATAAAGACTATCCAGCTATACTTTCAGAAGAAGACATATTGATAATATGGATTGATCAATATAATGTGCTTCTAATTGACTCCCTACTATTATCATAGACAAAACGCTTGCTACTCTCTTCCTTCAGGCTCAGGCTATAATAAGTTTGCTCTTGGATGAATCTCCTCTCATTCCAAAAGGATGAATGATGCTGAAAAGTCTAAAAAATGAGAAAAATGCAAAGTAATTGGAATATTTTTTTTAATTTTAAGATGTTCCGACATAAAAGTGTACATTTTCACCTGCCTCTTTATCTTAATGTTTCCAAAGTGTTCTAAGAAGAACATACTAGTGACTGTGTTGTAGTGATGGGCTAGAATTTCTGAAAAAGTCGATTCGTCACTTCGCGAATTTTCGACAAAATTCGTTATTTCGTTCAGCATTACTTCGGCACGAATCGCACGTTAAAGAAAAAGCAGCATTTACAGGCTGCAACAAGAGCCTTTATAGGGTGCTGTAGGAATATATAGAACGTTGTGCCTTGCTGTAGAATATGCAGAGGGAGCGTTCGCGCGCGCAGCGCGCGCCTTCAGATACAATGTTGTGCTTTTAGTATGAACGCAGATGTACTGCCGCGCTTGTTATAGAAGGCGCTTTTCATATAAAAATTTACTGGAAAGAAAGACTAGATGGGCAAGAAAACTGACAAATAACTTGTAAGTAGGGAATGTAGCCTGTTAAAGTATGCCTAGCAAAAGCTGAAAAAAAAAAGCTGAGTGATCAGGTGGCAACATTAGTGACGAGTGTGGGGGGAGGTGACGCGGCTGCCACAGACAAGCCATTGAGGTCAGGCAGTGGCACAATGACTTTCTGTAGGCTGGCGAATACCGGAGGATAGCCCACAGAATGGCACAATGATCTGAGAGCGGAGGTCACGGCCTATCGGAGGGCTGTTAGGCAGCCAGCATGAGGTCTGGGGGAAGTGGCCACAATTGACATTCTGTAGGTGGATCATAAACAGGAGTTGGAAGCCACAGAGGTGGAACAGATGACAGAGAGCGGAGTGTCAACGGCTGTCATCGCATGAGGTCAGGCAGTGGCACAATGACATTTCTGTAGGTTGGCAAAAGAGGAGGAAGCACAGAGTGGCACAATGACTGAGAGGCGGCAGGTCACGCGGCATAGCAGCATTAGGTCAGGCAAGGTGTGGTGCACTCAATGACAGCGCACGTTGTAGGTGGCAAAACAGGAGGAAGCCGACAGAGTGGCACAATGACTGAGAGCGTGAAAGGTCACGGCACGCGGCTGCAGCATGAGGTCAGCAGGGCAAAATGACATTCTGGAGGTGGCTCAAAAACAGTACATTAGGCCACAGAGGTGGCACAATCCATACAGTGTGGATGGTACACACAGCAGCAGCTTTGAGGTCAGGCAGTGGACAGTCAATGGAATCATACTGGAGGTGGCACAAAAACATATTAGGCCACAGGGTAGTGCACAATCACAACAGTGTGGAGGTCACAACAGCTGCAGTACGAGGTCAGGCAGTGGCACCAATGGCATCTGGAGGTGGCCAAAACAGGAGGAAGCTACAGAGTGGACCAATGACTGAGAGCGGAGCGGTTCTACGGCGGCTTAAGCAGCATGAGGTACAGGCAGTGGCAATAAATGACATTCTGGAGGGGGCAAAACTGTATTAGGCCACAGAGTGGCACAATGACACAGTGTAGAGGTACACAACAGCAGCATCATTGAGGTACAGGCAGTGAGTTGCACAATGACGATTGCGGTAAGTAGGATCATAGAAACAAGGAGGAAGCCACAGAGTGGCTCGACAATGACTGAGGAGCGGAGTTCAACGGCGGCAGCAGCATGAGGATCAGGCAGTGGCACAATGACATGTTCTGGAGGTGGCGCAAAACAGGAGGGAAGCCACAGAGTCGCACTATGACTGAGAGCGGAGAGGTCACGGCGGCAGTCAGCATTAGGTCAGGCAGTGGGCACAATTGGACATTCTGGAGGTGTAAAAAAAACACTCGTATTAGGCCGGCGTGGCACCAAATCACACAGTGTGGGATGGTCGCACATAAGTCAGCAGCAGTACGAGGTTCAGGCAGTGGCACAACGCTTGGCATTTGGGGTGGCAAATCAGGAGGAAGATTACATAGTATGGACAAATGACTGACGCTCGCGGAGGTCAGGCAGGCAGCAGCATGAAGGTCAGGCAGTGGCACAATGACATTCTTGGAGGTGGCAAACACAGTATTAGGCCAAAGAGTGGGGACACATGAACACAGTGTAGAGGATGTCACTGAAACAGCACCAGCATCATTGATGTGTCAGGCGCAGTGGCTCACCAATGACATTTGGCGGTGGCATAAAACAGGGGAAAAGCCACAGGTAGGCACAATGACTGTGAGCGGGAGGTCACAGGCTCGGGCGCAGCTGTTGCATGGAGGTCAAGGCAGTGGCACAATGACATTCTGGAGGTGGCAAAACAGAGGAAGCAACAGTGTGAGTGGCACCAAAGACTGAGAGAGGAGTGACACGGAGCAGACAGGCATGAGGTCAGGCAGTGGCAAATGACATTCTGGAGGTGGCAAAAAAGGTATTAGGCCACAGAGTGGGCACTCAATGAACTACACAGTGTGGAGGTCTCCAACAGCAGCAGCATGAGGTCCAGGCAAGTCGGCACCATGGACATTTTTGGAGGTAGGTCAAAACAGTATTAGGCCACAGAGTGGCACAACTTTTGGGGGTAAAACACAGTGTTAGAGGTCACATACAGCAGGCACATCATAGGTCAGGCAGTGGCACAATGAACTTCTGTAGGTGGCAAAACAGGGAGGATAGCCACTCACAGCAGTGGCACAATGAATTGTAGAGCGGAGGTCTATCACATGGCGGCACAGCAGCATGAGGTCAGGCAGTGGCACAATGACATTCTGGTGGTGGCACAAAACTAGGAGGGAAGCACATGCAGATTGGCACAATGAGATGATCGAGGGGAGTGGTGGTATAGGGGTAGTCACTGGGCGGCAAGCAGCATGAGGTGCAGGCAGTGGCACAATGACATTCTGGAGGTGGCATAAACTGATAGTATTAGCCACAGAGTGGCTAAATCACACACAGTGTGAGAGGTCTCAAAACAGCAGCAGCTTAATGAGGTCAGGCAAGGTGGCACAAATGACATTGTGGTGGTGGCCAAAACAGGTATTAGGCCACAAGGAGTTGACACAATCACACAGTGTGGAGTCCCACACAGCTGAAGTATGAAGGTCAGGCAGACGTGGACACAATGTACCTCTTGGAGAGTGGTCAAATAACAGGATGAGAGCCACAGAGTGGCACTGTATGAACTGAGAGATTGGATGGTTCACGGCAACGGGGGTCAGGCAGGATGCAGTCAGGCAGGGCACAATGACATTCTGGAGGTGGCAAACAGGAGGAGATGCACAGAGTGGCACAAATGACTGGAGCTGGGGTCACGGGGACAAGCCATCAGCATGAGGTCAGGCAGTGGCCAATGACATTCTGAAGGTGGCCAAAACAGTATGTTAGGCCACCAGAGGTGGCACAATGAACTGAGGCGGTGGGAGTCACGGCGGCAGCAAGCATGAGGTCAGGCAGTGGCACAATGGGCAACAGTGTGGAGGACACAAGCAGCAGCCATCAGCTGAAGCATGAGGTCACAGGGACGAGTAGGCACAATGGACACACAGTGTGGAGGATACGGAGCAGTCCACAGCAGTCCTGCATGAGGTTCAGACAGTGGCACATGGAGAGTAAATTCTGGAGTGCGTGGCCAAAATAGAAAGGAGTAGCGCCACAGAGTGGCCAACAAATGACCAGAGAGTAGTTTGAAGGTGCGGCGGCAGGAGCAAACAGCATGAGGTCATAGAAGTGGCACAATGACAGCGTGTTGAGGTAGGTGGCACAATACCAGCTCCTGGTTAAAGGAGTGCTTGATAGGAGTTGGAGAAGAGCTGTCAGACATGATGTGTAGGCATTCAGGCGGGTGATATATGGCTGGCAGATCAGAGTATAGTGGCAAGAGGCAGCTAGTTTGAACCCAGACTGGACGCTAAGGCATTGTGTGTTGGAAATCCAGTGTCCGATTCCACGTGATTCATCTTGACAAAGGTCAGTTCGTTCCACATTTCCCATAGAGATGGACAAAGCGGGCTTCTGCCTTGGGGGTAAACGGATGGCCCCCAGCCGCACTGAACACTCAGACTCTGATGCCACAGAGTCTACTGGAGCCGGCAGGAACAGCTTCTGCCACGGCAAACTCTGGCAAGTTGCTAAATAGGCCTCACAATCCTGTTTGGGCTGCACCGTAGTTCCAGCGGGATCTTCTAAGTGAGGGTGGACAGAGTGCTGTTCCAGTGTAGTTAGGCCACCACTAGTTGGATTGTCAGGGACTGACTGCTCCGAGGTCCTGAACTGCTGCTGGGCGAACTACCCTCCTCACTAGGGGGTGAAAGGGAAGCTTGCTCATGCGCAGTGACTTCCAGACTTAGGTTGCTGCGGATGGAGCTGGTAGCTGACTCCTACCCCCCATCCTTCCTAACCAGCGAGCCGCAGGCGCTGTGTACGTGGAGCGATGAGTTCCCCCCGGTCTCAGGAGCCTTGTCCAGACCGAGGAACGAATTGCCGCACTATTAGGCATCGGCCAAACTACTTACGGAGGATTTCCCTATGTATTTGAGTTTTGTCCCTCCCTCTATAGCTGGGGAAAAAGCTTACCATTTTGGACCGGGTAGCGAGGGTCCAAAATAGGGTGGGAGCCAGAAGTCATCCCTCTGCCGGATGGCTGACTATTCGGCTGTCACTTTCCAGGCAAATCAGCATGAGCGGAAGCCATCTGAGATCAAGTGTCTCCGAGGGGATCCCTTCCTCCATTTCCACTGTATACTGGCGCACGCGGTGCAATTATGGGGGTCATCTGGCCTCGTCTGCACTTCGATCTCCATTCACATCCTTCCTGCAGCTGATCTGCTCCTCCTAGTCTTAGTCCACCTGGGTATGACAATCCGATCATTTTGAAACCCAAGACAATGCTTCTGCTCCAAATGGTTATCCTCCTCCTCTCATATATTCTGTCCCCACCGGAAGCATGTGGCACGAGATGATAGTCGCCACGTCTCCAGTCCCTCTGCCCATACTGAATTAGATTTCTGCATTGTTCCAGGAAGATGGAAAGCTGTGGAATGCATGCGTTATTCATACACGTAGTCTGGCGACTGAACCAAAAATAACGTGGCCTCCTCGAATGGCCTCAACTCTAAACGGCAGGTGTCTCAAGCAGGAGCTGCACTGGGGGACATCAAAGTTACACAGGGGAGTACTTCTGGTTCTGCCTGGATATCAAAAAATAGGTAATGGCCTTTCCTCTGTTTCTACAGGTCGGTCCAACATGTGCGAGGCGGAATTCCAGCGGGTGGATAAAACTTCGCAATATCAGAGTGTGTTGGGGGGAGGGCCGTTCTGGCCGATGCAACTCTTGGGGAGGGTGTTTCGCTCGGCTTTGTAACGGAATGGATAGTTAAAGTGCAATGATAGATTCGCACAGTTTCCTGCCTATTTTCAGAAGAGTTTTCTGATGAAGATCGGTAGAAGACTTCCTCGGGAAGAACCTTTTCACAACCAGATTGAACACATGCGCCATAGTGCAGGGCGCATGGATCCTCATTCCCTCTCTCGGTGCTAGCGCGGACACCATGTTCCTCCTCCATTTCCGTGAGTCACCAAGGTTCCGAATTTGCAGTTGGCGCGGAGAAAGACCACACATGCGATTTATCTTGCTGTCATGTGACAGTGGGCGTTCCCTCCCCGGTGTTGACTCTTCGTTCGCCGACTGGCAAGCCAGGCTGTTGAAACTGGCGAGTGGAACCGCTGTGCTACACAAGTGGTATGAATGGAGCTGTACTTGTGGAGGCTGAGATGGTGGTGGTGGTTGGAGGAGGTGGTAGGGCGGACTCATTGGCGCAGGGTGTGCATGCATCGGTTGACGACAGTGGAGGAGGATAATGCGGTGTTCCTGTCCAAGTTGTTGGAATATGTGCCTGGCGTCGCGCGAATGCACATTCACCATAAGTGGGCCGTAAAGGAACATGTACTGGCCCTGACCGTTGTTACAGCTCCGAGACCGACCGCGCGCTGCCTTGCTCACCTGGAAACAACCGAATAAGCTCACGGACTGACCCTTCTTTGTATACTAATTATCTATAATGAAGTGCATTGTGGGTACTGCTTTTTGGAAAAGAAATTACGGGTTGGAACTCTCCTTCCTCTCGGAGCTGGCACAAAGTGCCGATTAGTTCTCTTAATGGTACAGAGTCTCTCACCATTTGGAAAGGGAGGGAAACTGCAATACCAACAAGTTGGACAGGTGGCCTGGTTCAGCTGCTGAACACTTAGGATAGGTGGATCGATATGTAGTCTCCTTTGCGCACTTGTCGCCTCGGCCTGAACGACTCTTGCTCGGCGTCAACTGATTAGTAGCGAGGAGCAGGAGCATCTGGACCGGGAGAAGTGATGTCCATGAGAAAACAGCTCCCTTCTGCTCTGATGGTGGTGGAGGCTTGACTGGCTGCAATGGACATAGGTGCCACTGGGCGCTGCTGCTGGCTGTGTTGACTGCATCGGCGCAGGATGGTAACCACTACATCCTGAGTCAAGTTTCTCCCAGGCCGAGACCGGATGGTGGGACGCTTGCAATGTGTTGACGCAGGGCCATGGTTGCCAACGTTAGCTCCCTGGCCACAGCTTCAACTGTGTGCCTCCACAGTTTTACATATACCCTTAATGATGTCTGCTCCTACGTGTGTGTCTTGCAACAGAAGACTGCCACACCGAAGAGTATCGGATTTTACGATGCCAACACTCCGTCACTGAGTGACTAACTGCCGCCGCTGCCTTGCGTAGAGATCCCACTGAGCCGCTACTTTCTTGGGACCTGCGAAAGCGGGGTGTTTTACCCCGTGGACCGCTCTGGCTGTTCCCGATACATCACCATGCTGCTAGATGTGTTCCTGATGATCGGATGGGCACACGACCCACTGTGCTGCGCTTGCGCTCTCTGCCTGACGCGCACAGCAGAGACGCCCCTTATCAACGAGACGGATGATGGAAACGTTGCATCACCCAGTTCCAAAGTACGGTCGGCTACATTCATCTATTTGTGTTCTCATCTGTCACGGCTGTTCCTCACATCACTGGGGCGTTGGTAGGTCGAGGTGACCTCTCACTGAGTCATGAATCCTCCCATGCCTCTCTCTCAACATCTAATTTCTTGGCCGCCTACTGCAAGAAGCAGGCGATATTGGGCGCCTAGAAGATTTCTTCGCTGGTGCCAAGATAGCTGACTGACTGACTCCTTCCTCAAATTGTTCATCCTAGCTATATAGTGGCGCTAGGAACCCAGACCACATAGTAGATCTCTGGCTGAGGGAATAACCGGATGGGGGACAGAGGTCGGATGAGGACAGGAGAAGGGGCACACGCTGACCCGCTCCTGGGCCATGCCAACTAATGGTTGTGCTGAGGTTCCCCACGACTCTGGCTGGGTGTTGTCAGATGTCAATATGGGAGGAAGGAGGATGAATAGGTCAACAATCAAATGAAAGACCCGTTGGTTGCCTGACAACACATGGCCGCTAGATGATCAGCGGCAGTTGTGGCCTCACCGGTGTGACCCCAGGCGCTAGCGATGTCCGCTTGCTTTGTGCCTGGCGACTTGGGCCTTGTTGCCCAGGAATGTTTGTGCCACGCCATACTCGCAGGTGCAGGTGCCTGCCACTCGCCTTGTGTCTGTCTGAGACTTAATGTTTGTTCTAAAATGTACAGAATGTTTGATGATGAGATATTGTATATTGATAAATATACACCGTCTTTTGACTCAAATTGAACCCAGTAAACAAAGTTGGGTAACCTTGGAAATAAATTGCCGCTTCCACAAATGGGCCAGATGAAAACTGTACTTGTATGTGTCGTGTTTTAAAAACACTGTGTGTTATTTACTAATGGTAAATGATAACAAACAGGCTTAATTATACCTTAGGACATGAATTAGGCTACAGGAGAAGAAAGTTTATATATTAGTTGGCGTGATGAAAAAGACGGTTTATTTTTGTGTGCAGCACACAGACATAAACAATGTCGCTTAATTATACAGCCTGGATGTCAATTTGAGCAATAGAATTGGTATAGCACAGAAAATAGTAGCTTTGTAGCTAGCGTGTTACAATTGCGTGTTTTTCTCGCTCTTATGGCCACACAAAAAAAAAAAGAATAAAAAAAGAAAAAAAACAAAACAAAGATCAGTTTAATTAACCTCTTTCTTGTGAATTAGGGCTACAAGGAAAAAAATGTATATATTTGGGTTGCGCAAAAGCGGTTTCTTGGGGTCAGCACACCAGCAAACAACGTTTAATCATAACCCCGGGAGTGTGAATAATTGCGCAATAGAATTGAAGTAGAAGCCGCACGTAGAATAGTATGCTTTGTAGCGTGTTACAATTGCGTGTTTTCGACGCCACACAATCAAAGAGGGACTATCATGTGTGTGTAATTTAACCTTTGCTTGTAAATTTTTGGCAACAGGAAAAAATTCTATATATTTTGGCGTTGAGTAAAAGACGGTTTAATTTTTGTCAGCACACCAGCCAAACAAAAGGCTTTAATAAACCCCTGGATGTAAATTGCGCTCTAAGAATTTGAGTTCTCTGTAGTTAATAAGTAGCTTTGTAGGTGGCTATTTAGACTGAATTGCGTGGTTTTCTACGCCTCACACCAACAAGAGAACAGTCTGTGTAAGATCAACCTTAGCTTGTGACTATTAGGCTACAGGCAATAATTTTATTATATTTTGGCCAGTTGAAAAAGTCGTGTTTCTTGAGTGGATCAGCACAACTCCAGCAAATAACAAACGGCTAGTAATTAAACCTGGATGTAAATTGCGCCAAAGATTTGAGCCGCAGCAGAGAAACTAGTAGCTTTGTAGCGTGTATACAATGCGTTTTTTCTACGCCTCACCAACAAGAGATATAAGTTGTATGAGTAAACCTTTGCTTGTGAAGGGCTACAGGAAAAATTTTATATTTTTGAGGTTGAAAAAGACGGTTTTATGTTTTTGTCTGCCTCGACACCCACAAGCAAAACTAGCTGAATTAACCCGCCCTGGATGTAAATTGCGCTATAGAATTGAGCGCACAAAATATGTAGCACTTTGTTGCGTATTACAACGTGCGTGTTTTGCAATGCCACACAACAATGAGATACAGTTGTAATTTACTCCTTTTGCTTATGTGAGTTAGGGCTACAGGAAAAATTCGCTAATATATTTTGGCGTTGAAAAAGACGGTTTATTTTTGTCTAGCACACCAGGCGCAGTCAAAACTCCTAATGCGCGTTAGTATTAACCCCTGGGATGTAAAATTGCCGCCTAGAAATTGAGCCGTGAAACTAGTAGCTGGGTGGACGTTGCTACATATTGCGTGTTTTCTACGGCAAACAACACAAGAGTATACAGGTTGTAATGAACCTTTGCTTGTCGTATTAGGCTACTTAGGAAAAATGTATATATTTTGGGCGTTGAAAAAGAGGTTCTTGTAGGGTCTGCACACCAGCAAATGTGAGTAACGCTTAATTAGTCCCTCCTATCGGATATGTAAATTGGCGCCAAAGATATTGAGGCAGCACAAACTGAGGTAGCTTGAGTTGCTCGATGCTAACAATTGCGTGTTTTCTACGTCCACTACAACCAATGAGATATAGTTTGTAATTAAACATTTGCTTGGTGGAATTGAGGCTAACTAGGCAAAAAATAATTATGAGTATATGTCTTGGCGTTGAAAAAGACGGGTTTATCTTTGTCAGCATACCACACGCAAAACAACGCCTTAATGAACCCTGGATCGTATATTGCACGTCAATAGAATTGAGCGCAGCAAAATAGTAGCTTTGTAGCGTAGTACAATGCGTGTTTTTATATGCCACACAACAAGAGTACTGTTGTAATTAACCTTTGCTTGTGAGTTAGGTACAGGAAATATGTATTATTTTCGCGAGCTTTGAATCAAAGAGGTTTATTTTTTGTCTCAGCAGACCACCAGCAAAATCAACGCTTAATTAACCTGTATGTAAATGGCGCCACTCAGAATGACGCCGCACAAAATAGTAGCTTTGTAGCGTGTACAAATTCGCAGTGTTTTCTACACCACACAACAAGTGATTCTGTTGTATGAAATTAAACTTTGCGTGGTGCATTAGGCTACAGGAAAAATTTATATATCTTTTGGCGTTGAAACAAAGTCGGTTTCCTTAGGGGTCAGCACCCAGCAAAAAACAATGCTTAATTAAACACCTAGGAGGTAAATTGGCAATATTGTCTACCACTTTGAGCGTCCAAAAATGAAGTGGTTAATTTGTATTGTAAAAAACGCTGTTTCTTTAATGTAATTACAACAGGGAACTGGCTTAGATCGCACACTTGGAATTGAATGTATATGCAGCTGAGTGGCACGCACACATGGATTTCAGATCCTACTTACCCACCCAAATAAATTAGAAATAGAACATTAAGTGAACTCTGTCTCTGAGACAAGCTGAGACACCCCACAGAAAATCGATATTTTAAAAATCAATTCTTACTCGTTCTCGAGCTCTCGCTGGCCGCGGCTCAAGCACCTTCCTGATGAGCAACAGTGAGAGGAGTGTGAGCTCCGGCGTCGCGCCGGTCTTACTTAGTGCGGTGGGACGGACAGATTACTTGCGGGTCTCTGATTGGCTTCACCTTCGCACATGTTCATGCTAGGGCTGATGCCCTTCTTCCTCCCGCAGGAGTGCTTTGCCCCATGTAGGCCATGTGCTCGCAGCCATTTTTATTCATATCAAAAGCACACTTCGTTCACCCGAAGACCCAATGTTCGGACCTTCGTTCCGAACCGAAAGTTTTCTTGAAATTCTAAACGAATTCCTACTTCGTTAGAAGTCGGAATGCCATCTCTACTGTGTGCAACCTGGCTAACTGCATTGTGTAAAGAAACTGTAGGAAAAAATTGACAGGTGCACCTGGTGGAAATAGTGCGTTACTACTAAAAGAAGAAAAGACTTAGCTGAACTGGAGGGTTGTCATAGTACTTAAAGATTGTGTGAATTGCAATGTGTGAATTTTAGAAACATCACTCTTGTCTACAAACTGTGTCTGGAATTGCTTAAGAAAAATACAAAATACAAAGGAGCTACTTAAGGAAAGAAAAATCCAGATACCCTAAAATATACATGATAATTCTATAGCAGAAATACCAAAATCATGTATTTTAAAATTACCTTTAGAAAAAATTTGACATGAAAAAAAAAGAACAAAAAATAATTCCAATAGCCTAAAAGGTGGCAAGGAGTTAAAAATCGCCCTCATAATGTGTTGAGTCAGTATCGGAAGGGGTTTCACGTAGGACAAACTAATGGAAAAGAATGTAGGGGGAATAACCTATAAACACCCTGCTTGGTCTAGTTGACCCTAATGCCTACCAATGGGATAATCACCCCAACAAGGGTGCCCCCGTCCAGAACCTATCCCTTCCATACACTCACCCTAATTAAACCCAACAATGTTCCAACAGGTTTCAAAGTCTCACACAAATCTCATCAGGGGACAGATCAAGGGAAATAGGAAAATTGCAAAAGGCGAATGAAATAGATGGGGTTTATTAAGCAAAGGAGTGTCTTCCTCTGAATTAATTAGCCCCAGCAAGATTTAGAGAATAGTTGTGCGCTTATGTACTTTACTCCATAACAAAGAGAACAATAATGTATATAAAAAATTGAGGGTCTGTTGTCCACTTAATATTAAGTGCACTTATAGTATGATGCACAATATGTAGATGCTGTAAGTATGACCATAATAAATGACATCTAAGGGGTTATTGTTTCAAATAGTCATACAATCTACTCACAACATGTAAGTGCTATATAATTACCAAGACACCAACAAATCACGCTGTATTAGCACGTAGTATTTGTACTAGCTGAAGTAGAGCCCATTGTACGATGAACTATTATATATATCCTTATAGTATTTATATCATATATATTTATATATATATATATATATATAGATATATGTGTATATATATATACACATACACATATACATATATATATATATATAGTTCAGTGTATAAACGTATACACATATACATATATATGTATAGTTCATCGTACATTTGGCTCTACTTAAGCTAGTACAAATACTACGTGCTAATACTGCGTGAGTTTGTTGGTGTCTTGGTAATTATATAGCACTTACATGTTGTGAGTAGATTGTATGACTATTTGAAACAATAACCCCTTAGATGCCATTTATTATGGTCATACTTACAGTGTATCTACAGCATCTACATATTGTGCATCATACTATAAGTGGATACTTGAGTATTACTCGTGAGGGACACCAGACCTAACGTTTTATATAAATTATTTTTCTCTTTGTTATGGAGTATGTATAGCGCTACACTATTCTCTAAATCTTGCTGTGATAATTTAATTCGAGGAAGGACACTCCTCTGTATATATATATATCATATATATATTTTATATATATATAATATATATATATTGTATATATATATACTCTCACCTGCCACTTTATTAGGTACACCCGCCAACTGCTCGGTTAACACTTATTTTCTAAGCAGCCAATCACATGGCGGCAACTCAGTGCATCTTAAGAGGCTTGTAGGGACATGGTCAAGGGGCACAATCTCCATGCAGTTCAATACGGAGCATCAGTATGGGAAGAAAGGTGATTTGAGTGCCTTGAACGTGGGCGGCATGGTTGTTGGGTGCCAGAAGGCTGGTCTGAGTATTTTTCAGAAACTGCTGATCTCCTGGGATTTTCACGCACAAACTCATCTCTAGGGTTTACAGAGGAATGGTCCTGAAAAAAGAAAAAACATCAGTTGAGCGGCTACAGTCATGTTGGGCGGAATGCCTTGTTGACGTGCCAGAGGGTTCAATGGACGAAGTGGGCAGGACCGTTTCGAGCTGAGTAGAAAGGCAACTGTGACTCAAATAGCGCCGTTACAACCAAGTTAGCAGAAGAGCATCTCTGAACGCACCAGTACGGCTGAATTTGAGGGCAGAGGGGCTTACAGCTGCAGAATGACAACACAGGCGTGCCACTCCTTTCAGATAAGAACTGGAAACGGAGGCTCCAATTTGCCAAGCTCATCGAAATTGGACAGCACTAAAGATTGGAAAAACGTATTGCATGTCTGATGAGGGACGTCTCGATTTTGCTGCCGACATTCGGATGGTAGGGTCAGGAAATTTGGCTGGTCAACAACATGAAAGCCATGTGAATACATCCTGGCCTTGTATCAACGGCTCTTCAGCGCCGGGTGGTCGGTGGTGTCATGGTGTGGGGAATATTTTCGTCTTGGCACTACTTTGAGGCCCTTGGTGACAAGTTGAGCATCGTTTATGAACAAACTTGTGGAATCTATGCCACGAAGAAATTGAGCAGTTATGAAGGCAAAATGGCTGCATAAACCCGTTATAGCATGGGTGTACCTAATAAAGTGGCCGGGGAGTGTATATATAATATAAAGAAACTATATATTATTATATACAGTCATGACATCGCACTTAAATAATCCCCCAGTCTATTGTCAACGTATGGATGCTGTAAAATTACGAGCGCTGTCATCTGGAAACAGTGCTGATTTAAGTTATTAGTCACCTCAGTAATGATAAAGACTTTCTAGGACAGTAACTATAATCTCAATTCATGCTACACTCATAGTACAGTTGAAAAAAGGGGTCAATAATTTTATGTACATGCTGGATAAGGTTACAGCTGCGGATTCATAAACCTCAATTCATTGGAAAAAATAGTTGTAAATCCTAACTTTATAGTCTAGTAAAATACTGGACTAATATTAATCACATAACGATTCAAATAGAAAAAAAGGCTGTACACTAAACGAAAAATGAATACAAACATCAAAGGTGTGAGGATCCATAGTAATCCTATTATACCCTATGTGTTCAGGATTGCCTATCAAAACAATATGAGGAAATCGTATTCAATAAGGACGCGCTCCATAGTGAACATTGACTTATTTACACGTAGTGCCCATAATAGTTGGGGCCCCAAAAAATATACTGCACAGCCCAGATGAGTCCTTCTAGATTCATTTTTCTTATTTCTAGGTCCACTCCCATGCAGACAGGAGATTGAAGGGTTAAAGCTGCACCTGAGCCCGGTGCAGCTAGACATTTATCGGGTGGCTTGATGGATTCTCACCACTGCTGGGAGACAGTGAAACTGATAACTGAAGGTAGAAAATCAGTGGGAAGTGGGGAACAGCTCCTCTGGAGAGACCAAAATCCCCAGAGGGCAGAGAGACAATCACCCTGAAGAGACCCAGAAACTAAGTTTACCTGAACTTATATAACCTCTCACTCCACCCCCACCCTAGTGTTCTAGTGTTATCATGGTAATTCCCACCATTAGCTCTGAGTGGCAACAGCTTGTTACATTTCTGCAAAGCAGCATGACTAGACACATTTTACAGATGTGCAGAAACTGCTAGCTGAATACAGAACTCGCGGGACAAGGATGTAATATTACCGCTGTACAGCACCCTGGAATCAATGGCGCTCTAAAACGCTCCCATAATAATTAATATAACGCATTGGTGCGGCTGCCTCCACTTGGATTATGCTGTTCACTTTCTGGCTCCTAGTTTTATAGACATGGATGTAGTGATGCTGGAGAAAGTGCAGAGAGAGCAATCAAGCTTAATAAGGGGGAATGAACGTCATCTAGTTATGTGGAGAGGTTAAAGAATTAAACCTATTTAACCTTGGAGAAAAGACAGCTCCAGGGAGACATGATAATTTTTATTAAGTATATAAATTGGCCCCTACAAAAATGTATGAGAAAAAGCTAGTTTAATTTAATGCCCTTCAAAACACAAGAGGACATTCCCTTCGTAGGGGAAGGAAAAAAAGATTTCAATCTCCAGGAGGAGGAAAGCCTTTCTTTCACTTGAGTACTGTGACTCTGTGGGAATAGCTCTTGCCTGAGAAGCTGGTTCAAGCAGGACACCAGTTGGGAGTTTCAAGAAAGGGCTTGTATATCCGACAATGAAAACTAAAAAATAATTAATACGTATGTAGCCGTACAGAATTCTAGATCCAGTTGATGGGCAAACTCTGGGACCACGCATTTGTTAATTTACATGGAGCGGGGTTGGTTCTTGCCTTATGGGTTTCAAAAGTCTTACATTGTAGTAGGAGAAAGACTAGCTTAAAAAAAAACTCCTTATATTCCTTTTCCCTTCTCTCACATTTCCGGACCTGGTTGAACTTGATGGACATATGTCTTTTTCAACCGTAACTAACTAGGTAAAGTAATGTAAACAAAAGAGGACATTCCATCGTTGGAAATTGCAGGAGATCAAAAGACCAGGGGAATAAAAATACATCAATAAACTTAATATCGGATATCCAGGTCCCCAGGCATTACATAAGAGGGGAAATACATATGTCCCACTAAACAGGTAATACACCAATCCAAAACAAAAAGGATGAAGACACTTTTTCTGAAAGTGTTATGGTAGGGATACATATGCATGTCCAAACTAATACAAGCACAACTAAGAGTTCATGTAGACCTAAAGTATGTTTATTTACAAGCGGTGGAGAAGTAAGCCATTCCAATACCATGTAAGGTTTTAACACCTCAAATAAAACAACAGAAGTCTAGGGACAACATGTATGAATTGTATTGTGTGCATTAGTAGTGTAGAATGCGCCTGAATTTATGAACCTGTTCTACTGCGGGTCATAGATTAAGCATTTTCTAGCTCCAAAAACCGGAAGTAAATAAGGACTATCAGGAAAACCACTTTGAACTTGGTCCTACGTGTTTCCATCAGTAAATGCGCCTAGTTTTGCAGTCCTCCCGTCATAAATGTGTAGAATCAAATGGTTGTGTAGAATCTAGAGAACAGCACTGTGCCAGTTTTTGGGCTAAAAGGACCCCAGAATACTGCATGTCGCCCTAGGCATTCATTAAGGCCTTATGGAAAAGTGGTCTTCAACCTGAAGAGTCATTCAGTCTCTCTCTGTAGAAGCAGCCTGTTCCAATTTCCTCCACAAGAAGGAGTTTGTATAAATTTCCAGATACCTTAAATCTAAATTTACTCTACAGTTCCCACCATGATGTTACTAGACTGTCTTGGCGATAGGATGTATCCTTATCATTTCTATTATCACTGACATGTTCCCTCACCAGCCTGTGGAACTCTGATGGTCTTCCAGGTATACTCTAATCCATAAATGCATGTTCCTTTGTAGATTATTCCTTTGCTTCTGCAGTTGAGGAAATGAGCAACATTAAAATCCCTGTTGATAACATTGCTAGGGAACACTTTACCAGTTTCGATATGGTCACACGCGACACAGCAGCTACATTTAAAGAAACCTACTAGAGGTTGGCTCAGTCATATTCTTTGGCCCTGATTACTCTTAATATCATGGACAAAAGTGGCACTGTTTCTGGAAGAAAGAAGCCATGTTTTCCTAATCTCATAAAACCATTTTAAGTGAACAGGTGGACTAAAGTACTAAAAAAGATTATCTAGCTCCAGGTTATTTAGTTTAAAAAGCTAAGCAGTGATGTTACTACTATATAAAAATATATAGAATGTCAGGTCAGTACAGAAATGAGTCTAACAATGTTTTCATGCCTCCAACAGCCAGAACCCCCTGCATCCGCTTTCATAAATTCTTCACTGGAGCTTTCTTGGATGGGGATAAAAAAGCAGTAGTAACATAGTAGACGGCAGGGTGTAATAGAAGTAGCGAAATAGCAACTACAACGGCCTGCATGAGGCCTCTATTCCCAAATGCTAGTGGTAGGCCCCAGCTGTAGGTTTTTGGCTGTTACCTGCTGCATATGGGGCGGATTTAGCAACCGAGCAAGCCCCATACTCCCTTCTCTGCATTATGACGTACGCCAAATGTTAATAAGAGGTTAATAAACAGAAGACATAGAAAATATCAAAATTTACATAGCAGGAAACAGCACCATAATACATTCAGGGTGTGCAAGCTTTTGCAGAACCCCCGCCCCCCCCAAAAAAAAAAAAAAAAAAACTCCAAAAACACAAACAAAAATGGAAAAAGAAGAAGCACCACTATAATTATCGTTTTTTAATTCAAGTCCAAAAAAGCTACATTTCAACCTTCAATTGGGCCGTTTTCAAGCAAAATGCGTCCGTGTAAATTCATATTCTGTATATACAAATCTCTTCCAGTAAAGGAGAACATACCACAAATATACCACATGGATTAGTTAATCATGATTAAAAAGCAAATCAATAAAACATGAAATGAATAAGACATACAGTATATGAAGTAAGTTAGAATATGTAGACAGATGATTAAGAAGCATTCACTGTCAGGAATTACAGCTGTAATTGAATCTACAACATACATGTCGATTATTAAATTAGTGCATAACTAAGGACAAGGAGAATTAAAGAAAAGAAAGAAAGTGGGGTAAAGGTATTTCTTTGTCTTGTAATGTTTTCTTAAAACCCATCAGAAAAACAGAATTGATGTTTAATATTTAAGATTAGTGTTGAGCGATTACGTTGGCTATCGACATCAGGCGATAGTCGATAGTCGGCCACCATCGATAAGGTTTTTCGATTAGTGAGCAGTCGATTATGGAGCGTATGACCTTTAAAGTCTATGGGGAGAGCAAACAAACACCTTCTTCTTACACCATACAGGGCTGGAGGAAGCTGGAATTAACATTAACACAACAGTCAAAATGGATACCGTGGCTACATCTTAGGCAAACACACTTAAGTTTAATAAAAGGACACAGAAAAAAAAAAAACTCACCCATTCACTATCCCTGTATAGTACCCACAGCATGTCCCTTAATACCTGCATCTCCCACAAATTGAAAAAGTGCCAGAAGGCAGTATGATTTGAACCATCATCTACTCTTCGAACTGGACATGAACTATCCCTGTCTGGAACGCAGCATGAGCCCCAAAACTGCATGACCCCCAGTTTTAAAGTGGAGGAAAAAGGAGTCTTTTCAAGCCACCATTTTAGTTGGACCTGGACATTGACTTCTATAACCTGTCCTGGGCCACACATGAGCCCTCAATAAAAAAAATAACAAACACAACAAACCATGCATGACCCCCACCATTTAAAAAGTTCCGGGGAAAGGAGTCTTTCATCCACCATTTAGTCGCGCACACTGGACATTGAATTATACCTGTCCTGGGGCCACGCATGAGACCCCCCAAACCTGCATGACCCCCACATTTAAAAAGTGCGGAAAAAAGGAGTCTTTCAACCACCATTTTAGTTGAACTGGGACATTGACATATTACCTGTCCTGGCCAACAGCATGAGCCACACAAAGAACCTGCCATGACCCCCACATTTAAAAGTTCCGGATAAATAAGGAGTCTTTCATACAGCCACCACATTTTAGTTTCACTGGAAATTGACTATAAACTGTCACGGGGACACAGCATGACCCAGGGCCGGCGAAGTTTCAGTGGGTGCGGTGAAAAGCCCTGGCTGGCGTCCGTATCTATTAAAACACAGGTTAAAATGCCTGATGACGTGATGAGCAGAGTGCGGAAGTTGGAAGTGTGAGAACTCCAGCCTTCCTCAGTACCACCAGTCAATACGGCTGAGGTAGCGCTTGCCCCTCCGTATGGAGTGTGGGACAATTGAGCTTCACTTGGAAATTACTGGTGGTTACGCTCCTGTTTCACCCCCCAGGTGCCCTTTATCTTGGCATTCTTTTTTCTCATTTTACTCAACTCCGTGCTGGAGGAAATGGTTCTCTGTACTTTGTTCTCTGTCCGTTGCTCGATACTCCATGTCCTCTGAATAACCTACATCTGGGGTCAAGTTTTCCTGTACCTCCCTTGTACATTCAAAGAATTTTTTTAACAGCTATTTTGTACATGTAAAGTTTTTTAAGTACTTTTTTTTCTAGAATACACATCTTCGCTAAAATGGATGGAATCCCACCATGTCTTTGTTTCTCTTTTATAATTAGTATTAATGGGTTGTCTTTCAATCTACAAGGGATTGATAGTATGTTCTAAAGATCTTGCAAAAAAAGAACTAGTCATTTTGTATGTGTGTCCAATTAACAGTGTCCTACCTATTTTCCTGGTTTTGACCGGAGCACCATCTCCTTGAGCACTCTTGCCATTGTGAAGATCAAATGTCTGTTAGAAACAACATTTTTGTAGAATAGGACATGTAGCTATAGCTTTCTTGTCACAGCAAAATGCCTCCAAAAATTCAAAGCGAATGACCCTGAGCCTACTTTGGACAATTTGTGGTAAGAAACAAATGTCTGTTAGAAAACAACATTTTTTATAATAGGACCTGTAGTTTAGCTGCATGTCACGCAAAATGCCCCCAAAAATTCAAAACATGACCCATGGAGCCACTTTTGACAATTGTGAAGAACAAATGTTGTTAGGAAACAAACATCTTTTTTAAGAATAGGACTGTAGTATTGCTGCATTTCAAAGGCAAGCTCGCGACCCGAGAAAAATTATTAATTGACTTCTCAGCCACTGTTAAAAATTTGTGACGGCAACAGACCACAAATGCATGACAATGGTGAAAAAATTTAATATGATGACAGTGTGTAAATGGAATATGGGTTTGTCATGAAAAACCTTGGGGTCTTTTAGTCTCCTCCACAGGCAAAAAACCTGCAAAAATGAATTGTGGGAATTGAGAATAAAAATTGCAGTAAGAAATGTCATTTTAAAGAAATAACGTTTTTCAAGAGGACCCTTTCTTTTGGAAGAGGAATGTTGAAGTAGACCAGCTAATAATCGGTGACTCGGCAATTGGGGGCCTCAACAATCACGTCAGGGAGATCCATGCATGATTCATCTTGATGAGAAAAGTCAAATGACTCCACTTATCTGTGGAAAGCCGGGGGTTGCGTTTGTCTGTAATGACTCCTCCAGCTGTGCTGAAGGTTCCCGCTCAGATCTCAGATTTGCGCTGGCTGCTTGGCAGGCAACACCTTATGCTGCTAGCAAGCTCGGGCCATTTCGTCCATTTTTGGATACCCAGAAGTCTATTGGGTCGGGAACACATACAAAAAACATCGGTGTTGAGACGCGATAGTACGTGCTTGCTCCATGATTTAAGCTGGTCTTGGGTGTTGTATCTGTGGCCTGCTTTGATGTGTTGTGAGGGTGGAGTTATTAAAGATTGCAAGGGGTCACCCATTTAGGCTTCTTGCCACCTTGCCTCGCTGCTGCAGTTGCTATGCTGCCGATATGGCTTTCTTGGAACTCTACTGCTGTCACGTCAATGGCGTTGTTCCACCGTGACACATTTTTGAAGAACGTGAGCCAGTACGCAACGATGTCTCAGTTGATCCCCAATCGCAAGGTCTCCATTTCCTGCATTTTACGTCTCTATCTGGGTGGGTGGGAAGGAAAGAAGTGCTGAGGTTTTGTTTTTGTACCGGGGGGATCATGGAGGGTGGCCACCATATGTAGTACTATGTTTGTTCATTTTGATGGCCTTAATGCGAGGATTCATGTTGGAGAAAATGGAGCATCCATAGCCACTCATGTGATAGGATGGAGCCTTGAGTTTCCCAATAGGCCGCTGGGTTGAGGGAGGCTCTGCAACTCATCTTCCTCACTATCTGCCTCAAATTCATCGCCAAACCTCTTTCCCAAGGCAGGGACATAGGTGTATAGGATTACTCTGTCATCCTTCTCCTCCTCCGCTTTCCTCCAGCCACCGCTTCAAACTCAGCCCTGACTTGCCTCTGTATGATGCACCCTGGAGTGAGGGTGCCGCCTTGCTCTCGCTTGGACCTGAACCCACTGCCTAATGAAGGACCGATAAAATTGAGGAATACTGCTCGAGTACCTCTGTGGATTTGACGGAGAGAAGGCTCCGTGTCTGCATCTGTGTCCGTCGCTCCTCCGTCGCTGGCGGGAACCTGATGTTTCAGAGTGTGTCCAACGATCGTTCCAGGAACTAAGTTCACCACAATGCTCATGCTGACAAGGGCAGCGTCCGCCTGGACCATTTTGGTGGGCTTCTTCAAAACTGGCAAGGATGGTTGAAGAGGCTATTTCACCCTGCCTCCACTCTCATTGGCTCACTCACCCCGGAGTCCGCACGCTGCTTGTAGGCCATGTGTAACCTTCGTCCTGCGTAATTGGCATTGCGCTTGCTAATCCGCCACAATCGCTGGAGCATGTAGAGGGGGATTTCAGGCGGGTGCCACAGTCAACAATGAGCACGGTTGACGGGGGGGAGGTCGTCGAGTGACCGCTGCACAATGCAGCCAGGCGGGTCGTAGAGGGTCTTGCGAACGGCGAGGACAGTGCGGAACTCAGAACTCCAAGCCGTTCTTCAGCAGCAGGCAAGACTCGGGTTGCTCTTTAGAAATTTCACGCGGACGACAAGGATTCATGTCATGTGCCACAGGCAAAGGGAATGTGCTCAGACTTACGTTCATTAATGGGCGGCAGCAGATGTCGGCGTTTTGCACACCACCTTGCCTGGCTACTTAGGGTTATTGGCACCCAGCCAGCGCTCGGTTCTCGTGCGGAGATGACAACAGTCGTTCGTGGCTCCGGGGCTCCTTCAGAAATTGGGCCGTTCCCCGCGCTGGGATTTCCTCTAATCCTCGCCCGCGGGGGCGTGATGCCGCACTTGACCGGCCCCCACCCGTCCCTCCATCTCGCCCTGAGGCTACACTCACCCCCGCCTCGGCCCGACAACCCCTCAGTCTTCGCCATTTCATCTTCCCACCATTTCGAGCTCATACCATATGCGTCATGGGGTCCAGCCGCCGCTACGTGGACGCGATTCTTCAAGTGTGATGGGTAGTCCCGACCGCGGAAATGTTCCACTCTTTCCCCCGCGGCTGCGGCTCCCCGCCTTCCCGTCGAGTGTTATTGTGGTTGTTAACACCCCCACCCCCCCCCCCCCCCCCCCCCCCCCCCCCCCCCCCCCCCCCCCCCCACCACCGTGGAGAGAGGAAAAGTGGCATGCCAATTATTCATGGCGGGATACGCACCGTGGATAATGAATGTCTATGGGGCCAGTGAGCTGCCGGCCCTCCCGCCCTGCTGCACGGCACACGGCGTAATTGCGGGCAAAATCCGTCCTCGCAATTACGCTGTGGATAAGCCGTGTGAACATAGCCCTAACATGGAGAGAACAGATACAGAGTGTATAATAACAACACTTGATAGAGCACATTCTCAGCTACACCAGCATTTGCAGCATAGTCATCACCCTTGGGGGGGCTGGGGGGGGGGGGGGGGGGGGTGTGTGCGGGTGGCGGGGGGGGGAGAGGTGTAGGACCTTGCATTTTTGCCAATAAAAAGCAAGGGCTTGCATGCCATAGATATATAGTTTGTAAGCTGAAAAAAGACAGATTGTCATCCAGTTCGCCTATTGTCCTATAGTGTTTGATCCTCTCGAGGATAGGCAAAACCCTCCATGAGTGGTTAGAAAGCCATTGTTCTACATATAGGAAAAAAACTCCAATCTGGCAATCTGAATAAATCCTGGAATCAACAACCTTTCTCGAAAATCTTACTCACTATAACTTGGTATATTACTCCATAAAAAATCTGCAACAAAATCTGTGCATGGGGCTGTCTGGGAACAGGTACTATTGCTTTTCAGGTTGCTGTCACACTGACGTGCTTAACAAGCTAAACATCCACTGATTGGTCTCAGTAATGAAATCAACGAATGTGAAATGGGTGCCATTTCTTCCTGGAGGAATTCAATTACACACCCTGTGTTTAGCACTTTACATGTCAGACATTTGGTCACACTGCCTCTCTGCTGCCATCTGTTGCACGTGGAAAATTTAACAATATTGCAATGAAGGTTCAAACTCTATTGCAATAACAACTTCACTCTAATGTCATGGGCCCAACATAAAATGGCAGAGCATTAGCGTAGAAGACAACCTTTGTTATTAGTTACATTTTAAACATAAGAGAGCATTATAAAGATGTATGATTCTTTTATATAAGGTACCAGTATTGAAGTAATTATAATTCTATTTATAGAGGACGGTAGTATAGTATATTCTTGTACATAGGGGAGCAGTATTATGCAGTTATGATTCTTGTACACAGGGGGCAGTATGATAGTAGTTTATTTCTGGTACACGGGGGCAGTATTTAGAGTAGTTAATTCTTGTACATGGGGATGTATTATAGTAGTTAATTCTTTGTACATAGAGGCAGTATTATAGTAGATATATTCTTGTACTGAGGCAGTATTTAGTAGTTATATTCTTGTACCACAGGCGGCAGTATTACAGTAGTATATATTCTTTGTTTCATGGGGCCTGTATTATTAGCAGTTATATTCTTGTACAGGGGGCAGTATTATAGCAGTTATATTCTCTGTACATGGGGCAGTATTAGTAGCTAGTTATATTTAGACATTGAGGAGTATTTATAGTAGTTATATTCTTGTACATGAGGGCAGTATTATAGTAGTCATATTGTGTACCACAGGGGACACGCTCGTTATAGCAGTTATATTCTCTGTATACCATTGGCGTCGAGTATTATAGTAGTCATAGTCTTGTACATAGGATACAGTATCAGTAGTTTTATTCTTGTACATAGGAGGCAGTATTATATTAGTTTTATTCTTGGACACGGAGGGGCAGGATCTAAAAGTCAAAATATTATATATATATTCTACATAGGGATCTCTGTGGCCTGCGATTGGCTGCACCTGTCACATCAACTGAATGAGAGCATCCGGGAGGTAAATATGAATATTATCTTACATTTTTTATCATGCCCCAATGGGCCAAGAAGCATTAATCAGTCCTGGAACAGCACTTTGAGCTATCATAACATACAGTTCTGTCATACCATAAACAACTGTAGACTACCTGACGTAAAACCAGGCTTCTGCTCTAAGAGAAGGTTTCTCTGGTCATTCAATCTCTTAGATGCAGAGTTTAAGTGACTGCAGCATTTCATTTCAGTGATTAGAAGAATAAGGGGGCTCCCTCTCCCTTTTGGCACCCACACCAGGTCAGCCTTTGCTATATTTATAAGCCATATCAAAGGCATGGCTCAGAGTCAGTTTACTACTTAGCGGCAATAACACTTTGGTCTACAAAGTACACTAAAACATTAGATTGCACTGCTAGCTTCCCTAGTGGACCAATAAAAATGTTTTAAAAAGTAGTTTAAAGGGGTTGTTTTACAATCGACACCTGGCCTCAGGATCTGTACCCCCATGCATAGTTCTAACAAAAACACAACTCGTCCAAATACAACTCCACTAATTAAAAAAAAATGCTGGCCACTGGAATCTATCTTTTTTTTTTTGGGCTTGGCATTTTGGCATGTGCTATTTTTCTGCAAAAGCAGTAATATGTGTACCTATATAAGTAAAACACACCACAAAATAAAATGTTTGGTAGCACTGTCCGATCGTACTGACCTATAGAATAAACTAACACACTTTATGCTCTACAATTAATGCCATAAAATGTAAAAAGCAAAACCATAATGGCAGAATTGCTGTTTCTTACCATTCCCTAGAAAGAGTTAATAAAAGTTACTCAATCACCGAAAAACTATAATGTAGGAAAGAATTCATTCGTACCCGTGCACAGAAATTGTTAATTGCTTCGGGTGGGAACCCTCTCCGCCTCAAAGCGGTCAGTGTGAAGAGACGAGGATCATCCCAGTCCCTATAATAAGAGAAGAGTTTACAATCCTGATAGGATGATTTACAGTGGTGAGTAGTTTCATCTGTGTCCAAACGAAACATCTCACTGACCTGACGGCTCCGGTTTCCACCAGTTTAATAATCTTCCTCTTTGACACCACTGTATAGTGTAGGTTCAGGCGACCATATTCCCACTGCACAGGACAGTAGACATCCAGGGCGTTACACAGCCAGAAGTATGATGACCGCCTAAAGAGGTGCAGACAAGAGATGTCACAAAAGTTTCTGAATGTAGAGGCAGCAGAGGCCAAAAGGTAGATCAAACTCATTCGATTTAAAGAGGTTGTCCGGTTCTTTTTAATTAATTGGGCTCCACATAGACGACAATGTACACGTAGAGTCTTTATTAATGGGTTTTATACTTTTATTATGTGTATTGCAGTTAATGCATGCTATTTAGCAGACCGCCCGCAGCTTCTATCCTGTAGCCGCCCGCCATCTTCCCTGAATGCAGCATCAAATTATATAGATTAGTATGACAATTCTTTGGGGGTGGGTGGCTACACTATAGCAGAGACAACCTCCCAACTAGCACACATGCTCGCCAGTCAGCAGGCCAGCCAGCGCTTCTATAGTGTATGCAGTAGTAAGGGATGACACTCCAAAGGCAATGCCATATTATAGACATAATAAATGTATAGAACACACACATATAAAACACATTACATCATTAAAGTCTATTTATACATTGTACTCAAACTAGGTAAAAAGAGACATAGACCACACATCTTCACTATATACATTGATCTACTGCTTTCTCAGCAAAAATTGAACATAAGGTTCTTTGTATACTTTTTGATCAAACTGTATAAGCCCACTTGCCACTTCACAGCAACCTCTTTAAAGTGGGTCCCTACACTATTGGATGTAGCACTGCATGGCAGCCACCGCTGCAGCAACAGTCACACCAGTGAGAACAACCCAGTAGTTGTCCCTATTATGGTCTTTTTGGCTTCCCTGCAGTCTGAATAACTCGCCTCGTATCAAGTAGGTGATCTAACATTTTGAGCTTACAGACGACTGCATTGTATTTATAATAATGTGTATGTCTTCGATGGGTCAGTTTTGTTGGTTGTCGTAATTTTGTAACATTAAAAGAGTTGTCTCATTACAAGCTTTCAGCCTGTCAGTGAGCCTGATAGTTGAATTGAGGGGCGTGCTTCTTGGTCTGTCTCTTCTGCTCCCTCTTCCCCCCCTCCCCTCAGCACACAGGCAGCTCCATAACTTCTATACAGCAAGGGGGAGGGGGTTTGCTGCCAGAGTTAACCCTGTGTGTGCCTGCCTAGGTCTGTTGCAGGAGAGGGCTGATCTATGAGTGTAGAGAGGTCTGTGAAGCTGTGTATGCTAATAGCAAAGCAGGGGGGATGCATGTGTTCCTATATCCCCTGCTTAGCTTACACGTCTCCACATCTCCAGCAACAACAAATTCTGTCAGAACAGACACAGGGCAGCTGGGAAGTGTTACTATACTCAGGCACTAGTACAGCACAGCATGAAGTATTCACATGCCTGATCTGTTCTATTAGTATAGTGACAGTTCCACAGACACATCATGATTATAGTAACACACAGGATCACTGCTGTCAAAATCTATCTGTGTAAGAGGCAGGAGGAAAAGCAGGCAAAACACAGGGTTAATCCGGGCAGCATGGACACAGCAGCCAGAGTCCGCCCTCCCCCTCCCTCCACAACAGAACATTCTGTGCGGGAGGGGTCTTCTGCTCCTACCTGTCTTAAAAGGGTGATGAGTCATACAGACCTGACAGCCAGTAAGATAAGGATCAAAGTCGGTTTGCTATAGAAATTTGAGAAGTTTGATGCACTCCTACTAAACAGGGCTAACTCTCAAAATCAGTAGGGACATTTGTAATGAACATATATTGCAAAGCTGCTTGTTTTTTTAAAGATCTTTTAATTAAAACCCAATCATTGTAGCGAGACAACCCCTTTAACACTTATTTGAAAATTTGCATCAGAAATGCAAATAAGAAATAGCCATTATTAATAAGCACACACCGACCTATAAGTGATCCCTCCTTTTTTCCATAATTTTGTCCCCTGATGAAGTTAAATGTATATCTTGGATTTATGGAAACATGTTGGGACAATCATGTGAGGGCTTTGTAGGGTTAGTTTAGTTTATACAAGGGTTAGGTATCCGTCGGGGACGCCCTCATCAGGGCGAATACCTGATATTGTTAGGATACGGGGGATTATATACTACCAGGGCTGCAGGATTCAATAGGGACAGCTATTCCTTTGCAGTTGGTGCTTTATATTATCTCCAAGCAGTGCTACTGCATCGATTTATAGATTTGTCACATTGCATTGTTTTAAAACTTTAATTTAATAAAAAAGTTATATTTTAGGATTTTCCCTTTTTGTACTCTGAACAACCCAGCAGTCCAACACCACCACTGTTGCCAGATGTAGCCCCCTGGCCGCCACCAAAACAATGTAGCCTATAGTGAACCTAATTACCAAAAAAAACAGGCAACTCCTTTAAATGAAGTTTACTGAAAATAGCCTTATATGTAAACTCACTCTAGAACATTAGGGCAGATTTACTAATACTTAGTGTAAACCAAGACAAAATGCACCATGTTTATCACCGCAAGATAAATCTGGCACAGGTTTAGACACTTTAGGCTAACTTTACACCACTTGTTAGTTGGCTTAGTTTATGCAAAATTTTGGTGAATGTGTTGCTTCTTATGCCACACCCTTTTATCAGATACAACACAGAAGTGTCTGAAAACGGTCTAAAACCCATAAATGTAAAGCATGAACGGTTTTGGAGAAATTGCCAGAGTAAATTTCCCACGTGTCAGCATTATATAGAGAAACTACAGTCCCTGAATTCCCTATACTCATGAGGAGAAACAAATATGGTAGAACCTGTATCCACTGCCCCTCAAACTTAGAGCTCAGGGATGAAATCCATTAGTGAGCACACAAATGAACCATAAAATACAAAAGTGTGCGAGGAGTAACAGAAACACAACGAAAGAAACAAGGTGTGCCATTAGCTGTGTGCTGTTTGGCTTTGGCATCACTACTTTCCCGTTATCCATGGGTTACAGACAGCGGGAGGATTTTGTGATGCAGAAAGTCATATTCATGTCACTGGGATGCAACAGAGGCTGCATCACATTTTAGGAGTAATAGTCTGGGTAACAGTGGATCCCGAGTAGCAGTTATATTCTTTATATTGTTACCTGGCCTGGAACTCCTTGGTGCAGAGAGAATGTGTGATATGTTCTATGGAATCACACAGGCAATGAGTATAGTCATACGTGGGATAAATACACCTGCAGAAGAACAGGACAAAAGATTAGTAACCTTTACTTGTGATTGTGACCAACATGAAAAGCAAAAAATCTCTTCTTGGTGCTAAGACGAGCCTGTGAATGGTCGTTTCTCAGAGATGCCTGGGACCTGCTTTACCAGTCAGAAAATGAAAAAGCTTTTTGGATCAGCATCTGTTTCTAAACGCTAGATTTTTAGAAAAAGTCAGTAAAAATTAGGCCAGAGTCACATCTTGTTGGAGCTTCCCCTCGCAGAAGTTGGCACTGAATTCCGCTATAAATATGTTACCAATGGGGTCTAAACAGGTTTCTGTTTTGGGAAACTTTTGAAAAAGCGCAGAATACTGTGCTTTTTATCTATATTTTTTATGAAATTTGCTATGTGGGATTTGAACAGAACCTCGGACACAGATTAAAACCAGGCCTCCTCATACAAGGATGAATTTTGACTATTTGGAATAAAATAAGGAGATAAGCAGCTGCCAGGCACATCTGGTGCTATAATATTTTTTTTTTTATCATGAATAAAAAATAAAAAAAAAGCAATGGGTTATGGGATACAGGCAGAATGTCCACCATATGCAGGAGACTGTCAGTGTCTTTCAGCTTCGTAACCTAATAAAAATCTAAAATATCCTAGTTTGACTTAAAGGGGTTTTCCAATCTCAGACATGTATGGCAAATTACAAGCATGTCAAAAACAGGTCTACAAACCCCAGTTTTAGGAGGGAAAAGTAGCCAAGCTTTGCACGCAAAATTTAACTGCAAGAGTTTGCCGCTTCTCCCTTTTCAACTGGGAGTTTCAATGAACTCTAGATAGGGGAAGTTCAGGAGGAGCGATCCACACATAACAGACATTTATGGCATAAACCCCATCGATATACCGTAAATGTTTAAGATTGCAATACCCTTTAAGCAATGACAGCAACATGTTTATGGGAGGTATATTATTTGCTAACAAAAACCGAAAAGGGGTTGACCATTAAAAAAAAAAAAAATTACATGCCACTGGACCAGGGGGAAAAAAAAAAAAAAAAAAAAAAAAAAAGATCCTTGCCTAGCTGGTCACCACCACTCTGTGCTCCTGGCGATCCACTCCTCTTGAGTTGTGGGTTCTCTCCCCAACAGGGGAGGGGCTTGCATCCATTCACTTACCTCTCCTTGTCAGGTCAAGAACAGCGGATCATCATGGAGCTCCAAAGTGGCGTGACGGGGGAAAGCCCGACAGTTTTTTTCTTTTTTTTGCCATCATGGCCACAATGATGTAATTTGTCTTTTAATGGAAAAACCCCTAAGCATAAAATTAGGGGAAGTCACCAATTTTGACAATCAAACAAATAACGTAAGGGTTTAGAATTTTTACCCACCTCGCTTTCAGCCCAGCTTTTTTTTTTTTTTCAATCTGCTATGGCAAATAAAAGAGTATGTGGACAGGGAAATGTACAAAGGGTTTCCTTACAAAATTTATCTTCTTGTATATGAAATAGAGCAGATGTAAAACAATTACTCCCTAGCAGATTTAGAATACAGTACCTACATTTTTCTCATTTTGTTGGGACTTTAGAACATACCACTTGTCTCCTGTGCATGGTGTGGGGTATACTTTATCCGATACCGCAACTGGATCCATTTTTCCATCTTCCATCACTAACTTCATCCTGAGTGTGACCCTTTTTCCTTCATCAAATTTTCCTTTTTTTATTCCCTAGCATCCAAAAACATTATACAAAATCAGCTACAACAAAAGAACCAATATCACTGCTGTGACAGTCTCCAATTTGGTAATTTTACAATTTTTTTTTTTTTTTTATACCCCTTGAAGGGGTAATCTGGTAAAACAAAACTTGACTCCTATTGAAAGTGTGTGGTACAAAGTAAAAATTCTCAATAATATAGTAAATTAAAAATTTTTCAGTAGTTTTCCCCACATAATCACTCAGCAATTATGGTCCCAAAACTTGATATTTATAGCTTGTTGCCAAGGGATACGACCTGCATTTCATTTTCAGATTCCTGGTCAGACATACTCCTAGTTCTGGAACTGAGCATCAGGAGAGTGAGCAGAGGATGGGAGCTAATGTAAGGGCTCAGCAGTGAAGGGGCACAATAAAGGGCCGTTCACACGGCTTATTTCAGGGACGGATTGCAGCCGGATTGTGCTGCAATACGGCTGGAATCCGTCCCAGCCATTACGGTAATCCACAGTTCTCATAGAGAACTGTGGATTCCGTCTCACCTCCCCGCTCGGCGAATCCGCCGCGGGGGGATAAAGTGACATGTTCATTATCCCGGTGGAATACGCGCCGTGGATAATGCATGTCTATGGGGCCGGGGAGCTGCGTCCCGCCCCTTATTCAAGCCTTAATGGCAGGCGAAATCCGTCCCGCAATTAGGGCTTAAACAACCTGTGAACCGCCCTAAGAATTGCACAAAGAAGGGAATTGTTTCAAACAGCAGCCAGGAGAACAGGGGGGAAACAGTTTTTTTTCATATTCAGTCATGCAAAAACGGACGATAGTCTGTTAACACTTCACTGTTTAAAAAGCTTTTGCTAAGGGGGGCGGGAGGAGCACATAGGGCACAACAGTGTGACACAAATTGAAATTAACTGGTTTAGATGAGATTAGTGTTGAAAACTGTTCCCCCGGTGTGTAAAGATCCTAAAACCCTAATTTTTTTTTTCAAATGTTTGAGTACCCCTTTAAAGGGAGTGGTTTTTATTAACGGCAACTCTGGTAACTAGATCTTGTGTGGGGAAAATATTACAAGGGGGCCTTAATATAATATTTGGTGTGCCAAGTCCACCGAAACGGTCCCCTTTAGAACTCTGCTCTAGCTCAAGGATTGGGGTGGTGGGGGGAAGCACCTCTAAAACCTCAAATTTTCTAATAAGAAAGGGAAAACCTCATGAGCCAAAAACCCTTAACAAAAACTCTAACCCCCTCAAATACAGCAGTGTTTTCCTCACTTGCCCGATCTCTCCATGGTGAGGAGGCGTTAAATGCCCTTTAAATTTTCATCCATTTTTGTGGCAGACATAAGCATGGCCCCTAAAAATAGACAAAACTTTAGCTTGTCTACACACCGATTAAAAATACCTTGGATTCTATTATAAAATTCGACCTTTTTTACGATCCGTTTAGTTTTTAAAAAACCGATCTTTGTGTGGATTTTGCAGTCTTTTCGGTTTAACCACATAGAACAGCACTAAATTTCCCCTTTTTTTCCCCAGCGGATTATAGAACTGGTCAAGTTTTTTGATCGCATTTTGGATTTAAAATTCCACCTCAAAAATCTGAACTTTGAAAACTACAGCTTGAATTTTTTTTATTGGGGTCAAAGGGTTGGGTTTACATCGGAATTCTGGCAAATTCAAAATACTGAATCGCATAAAACCGCCAAACCCCTCCCCCGGTAGACTGTCTCCACACAACATTTACCGTAAAATTGTATAATCAGACTTTAGAAAGACCTGCACTAGGAAAGGGTTTGGGGTGACTTTGTGACCTTTTAGTAATAAGGGGCCATCACTGTGAAGGATATTTTTTGGACTTTTGCTTTACCGTCATTAAACATGACATCCTGTCCCCCCAGCTTAATTGGCTATAACAAAGAAGGAACAGAACAAGCCCCCCCTGTTCCCTGTTTTAACCCCCCAGTAAAACCCTGCCTCTATCCTTACAGTAAAGGAAAAACGTTTCCCCTTTTTTTTTTATATTTTCCCTTTTAATGGCCCACAGCCCACCAACAACTGGTCAAAGTTGTCGGGGCATGTGTCACTGCTAGGGCTCGTACCTGTAAAAAGGGAAAAAAAAGTTTAAAAAACCTAATTCAAACCCTTTAAAAGTAACTTAACGATCGGGTTTGGAAGCTGATATGGCAGCCACTTTTGTTCTTATCAAGCTTTCATAGACAAAAACATAACTAGTAATCCGCTTTTTTGACCCCGAAACGATAAATCTACCAGTCAAAATAAAATGGTCCACTACTTTGATTAACCTACCCATCCTGTTTTTTGGGTTTCACTTTGAAATTCAGGGACGTGTTTTACGCCCCTAACTAGGCTACAGTAAACCAGGTCTGCAGCTATAGCAACCAGTGCGGCAGCCATCGGGAAGATCAAAGGGCTAAAGCTATAGCACCGAGGACTGACCGCCCATACAAGGGGGGGAATCTAGAATAGGAAGGAATTTTTTAAAATACTTGTTTTTCAAGATCTTTCCCATAAAAAGCAACCTTGTTTTGAGAACCCCTTTGGGAAAACGGAAACCCAATGCTGCTAACTGGGGTAGACTACCATTCGAATCTGGGCGGCGCGTACGTGTGGTAAGCAAAGGTACTGCTGCAAAAGACTTTACATACCAGCCTTCTTAAAAATTTCTCTGATGGCGAAAAACTTCTCCTCCTCTTTTTCCGGGGGTTGGTGTCATCATAGGGGAGAAAACAATGCCACCATTTGCCTGTGTAATAGCACACATAAATTATAACACAATTTGGCCCCAAATTTTTTTAATGACCAATAAAAATCTTTTTTGAGGCCATTTTATTTAACATTTTTAACAAAAATTCGGGTGCCACCACATTTAAATTAAGAATGGGTTTTTTTCTTTTCTAATAAAGGACTAATATTTAGGCCCTACACAAATTTTTCTTTTTGCAGGGTGGTAAAAATAAAATTTTTTAAAAAAAAAAAAAAAAAAAAAAAAATAAAAAAAATGATTTTTTTTTTTTTTAATCGAAAATTTAAACATTTTTCAAAAAACCAAAAAAAATTTTACCATCCAAAGGTTTTTTTCCACAAAAAACTAGTTTTAACCAAAATAAAGTTTAAAAGGAACACAAATCCACTCCCCAAAGGGGTTTTCTGTGGGTTTAGTGGGCATTTCTCTCCTTTTATCACAGACGCTCGTTTTACTTACCATTCCAAAACGAATTGACTCCGCAGGGGCCCACCCTTCTTCACACAAAAATGTTACAACATAACAAATTTTGAAAAAAGACCAAAATCCTTTTGTTTTCTCCAAACCATGAATACAGAACAACCCCTTCAGTCCCAAAGGTCCAAGAAGTTAGACAATATGTTTCTAAATTTTTTGGGGAGGGGAATAGTCTGCAAAACCCAAAAAAGAAGGGAATCTAATGTAGGGGGAGGGGGGGCAACAACAAGAAAATAAAGTAAAAACTTTGAGCACAATACTGAAACATAGCCACAGACAACAAGTCGGATCTTGTTACGATCTAGGTTTATTTACATTCTTTCCCTTTATAACGGCAGCAGGCGTAAGGAGACCCATTTTGGGGGAAGCCCCTTTTCCCCTATCTTTTAAGGCAGGCTGCGTGAAAAAAGAAAACAGCAACAAAGAGATCAAGGCCGGGTGGGGCGAATGAGGCAACACATGAGAATGCGGTATAAAAATGACCCAAAGAAACACTTCTGAACAGCAGATCTTCGGGTGGAAACATTTTTTTTGAATCCATTTCTAAAGACTGAACTGTCAGTGTGAGAAAAATTAAATTTTTTCTTTAAAACTGCATGTTACGTCTTTTGGTACATTTATAAAGAAAAAAACAAATATTCCCTTTTTGGGGGCATGATGGTTTTTGTGTAAAATAAGCAGAAATTGATAAACAAAAAAATAACAGCATTGACTTTTTTTGTTTAGGGGAATTCATGGATTTGGAAACTATCCACCTCCAAGATCACCACCCGTTCTACGTTTCAGAGTTATCCATCCAGGATAGTGTTTCATTACACAGCATCATCATCAACACCCCAAGCCACATATCACCATCACCCAAAAGGGAAAAAAAAACCTTTACCTCCTGGAACACCAAGATATTTGGGGAAAGAAACCCCAGATTAAAAAAAGTTTATTTTATGAAAAAATTTCCCATTTTTTTATGCAACGACTCTTCTTTCCCCTCTGACTAGGGAAACCCAATTTCATAATATGGTTCGTCACTGAGAAAGGATACAGCCCCCCCCACAAGCTAGTTGCAGGAAACTGCTGGGGTAAATGAAAACAAGAAATGGGGGGAAAAAGGGGAACACTCTGGAGGAAAATTGTTAACCTAATATTATGGGTGGGAAAAAGCCCAAGCCTTAAATTTTATGTGCTTTTTATAACAACAAAGGTAAAGTCTTCCTTCACAAACAATGATACTCAGGGAAATGCACACACACAGAATACTTACAAAAGTGGCAGTAAAAGCAAAACGACAAGGGAACAAAAATTCAAATTTTTATACGCATTTGGGCACTGACAACTCAAACGTATCCAAATAGAAGAGATTTAGAAGAACAGGGGGGGGAATACAAAGCTCTAATAAACATATGGTTGCAGTGCTCATTTTTCTGCACCTCTTTGCCAAAGACTTTAAAATGTTTCCCGAAATAAAGGCTAATGTTTTTGAAATTTCTAAATACTTCCGTATAATCATTTTTTCGCAGCAGCTCGAAAAGGAGGGTGGAACCAAGCAACGCCTCCCCCAAGATGTTAAGGGTCTTGGGGGGACTGTTTTTTGGGGCAGTAAATTTAAAAACTTGGCCTATTCTGATACACTTTGGAAGAAAAACGAGAAAAAAAAAGGGACTGTCACGCCAAAAACCCAACATTGGGTTAAAAAAGAAATGTTGAACAAACGACTTCCGAAACCCACCTCAAGCTTTAAACAAAAAACAAAAAAAGCTGTTTTAAATTGCGGATCTGTTTTTAAATTTGGGAAAGGGAAATGATAACACTTAAAAAAAGAACTACACATGGACAAATTAAATTACAAGCATAAAAAAACGAATGGGACAAGCACTGACTCCAGCTCATTTTTTGGCAAATATGTCAATATCCAATATCAGGGGCAAAACCTAAGTGCTGAGAAAGAGATTTTTGCTATGACATGGGGATCCCGCAATCATCCTCTTTAATGTCACTAAATAAACTTCAGAGCTAAGGGGGAACCATTTAAGATATTAAAAGTTTGCTGAAATATTTTTTAAAGGAAAGGGCACACCAGTAAACGGTGGGAAATCATAAGGGGCTTGGGTTAGAACTGTTCAAATAATGATTTTCACTTTTAAACAGCAGTAAACTTCTTCTGCAGGCGTTCAAAGAATATTCTCTTCCTTTTTTGGGCTCATTTATTTTAAATTGAGAAATCGGGGTTTGGGGCCCAATAAACGGAAAGCTTTTTTTTCTTTTTCCCGATTTTAAAAAGGAACAAAGAATAAAAAAATGATAAGATACGACAAATGACACAGAGGACACGGGGGCAGTAGTATTTAAATTTTTTTATGTGTCGGCTGGGGTGACAGTCTAAGTTTTTCTTAAAATAATATATATTTTTGTTTACCCAAAATTTGTTAACAAAAATGGGTTTTGTTTTAACAAATAACTTTTGCTTAATGGGTTATTGTTTCATGAATAAATCATTTAAATTGTTTAAGGTAGGATTATTTTTCTCCTTTCCAATTTCAACAAACATGGTTCCAAATATAATTTATTAACCCATTAAACTGGGGAGAAAAAAAAAAATAAAAATGATTCAAAAAACTTTATCTACTTCATGTTTAAAATAGCAAAACTATTTTTTGGTAAAACTTTGATTTAAATCACGATTTAAATCAACCCCACTGACTTGTATTTTAAATCGTATTTAAATCATTAATTTAAATCAAACCACCCTGTTTTTTTTTGTAAGGCAGCCAAAATGACAATGATTTAAACACAGATTCGGGGATTAAAAACCGAAGAATCTACTGTAAAAATTGAACCTCAACTGAGAATCCGAGTTGTAATCCACATGACTTGGATCTTCATGGGTTCAGATTTCAAAACCACCGCTTCTTCAAAAAATGTACTACATGTTCAATAATCCGCCATACTCCACGTCAAAAAAACCCATAGAAGGAAGGACTCTTTTTCTGAAGTAAATCCAGAAGAAAAAAAAAAAAACCTAAAATCCCCCATTGAAAATCTCAAAATACTTGTTGACCCGCGGCTTTAGATTCAGAAACCAATGAGTATTTTTTACGTTAGTCATAGGACACAGCCTAAAAGATAAAAAACCCCAATAAACGAATAAATAACAACCGCAAAAAAACAACCCCAATTCCAAAAAAAGTTGGGGCAAATTGTGAAAAAAAACTGAATGCAAGATGTGGGTGCCAACATCTAATATTTTTACAGAAAAGAAAATAGATGACAGATCAACAGTTTTAAACTGATAAATGTAACATTTTAAAGGAAGAATATGTTGGTTTTAAAATTTTACAGTGTCTGCAAAGCCCAAAAAGTTTGGGACAATACAAATAATTCTCAAAAACAAATTAAAAACAACCTAAGACCAACAACACAATTATAATTCCCCATGATTTATAAAAAACTACCAAGTTCATTCTCTCGAACCCAAATGGGGAAAGGGCCCCAATTCCACCATTTTTTGGAAGATATGCAGCAATACCAGGGGGTGTAAACCCACTAAAATACAAAGTCTTAAAAGTTACATCATCAACCCTACTAACACAAAAATTCAGAAATCGGAAAAAACTCTGTGGGTAAGGTCAAGGCCTAAAATCTTCTGGGTGCTCGTGTCTCCCGGGCCTTAAACTCACAGCCAAACCCAAACAGGAATGCCACTGTCAAGGAAAAAAAAGAATGGGCTCAGGGAAAACTTCCAAAAGCATTGTATGAACACAATCCCCCTGCCATCCGCCGTTGCCCTCACAGTGCAAAAGGAAGCCATTTCTAAGAACCCACAACTCAGCCGTTTGCCTGGACCAGGGGGCTTTAAAATGGGGTGTGGCAAAATGGAAAAAGTTCTGTGCAGATAGTCATGATTTGAAGTTTTATATGGAACTGGGGGCCCAAGGGGGCACCGACCCGAGAGGCCCAACACAACCAAGTTGTTATCAACCTCCGTTCAAACCCTGCACACGATGAATGGGGCTAGAGTGCTTGTGGATGGCACTTGCATGTCGGGAAAACACCATTAATGCAGAGAGCAAAGTTTAGGGTTTGAACAAAAATATGCCCCTTCTAACATCACCTTTCAGGGAAGACCCGCATTTTTTTAAAAAGAAATGTCAAACCACATTTTCCCCAATCACAACACAAGGCTACAGAAAGATCCAGTACTGAATGGCCCCTGCATCCAGTCTTTTCACCTAATAGAACATTTGGGATCAAAAAAGGAAAATGCGACAAAAAAGGCCCAAAACAATTGAACATTAAGGGCCCGTATTAGACATGAAGGAGAGCATTCCAATTCTAACTTTAGAAATGTCTCCTCTTTCCCCAAAGTCCCCGTTGACTGGTAAGAAGAAGGGGGGGTCCACCATGGAAAAAACGGCATGTCCCAACTTTTTTGGGGGGTTTGTTTACGCCATGAAAGTTGAAACAACAATTTTTTCACTTTTAAAAGATACATTCCTCAGTTTAAAAATTTGATCTGGATTTGTGTTTCATTCTGAATAAAATATTAGATGTTTTGGGACCTCCACATCATTTTCATTCTTTTTTTAAGTTTGGGTTTTTAATTAGGTTTTTTTGATACAAAAAAAACATACACCCCAAACAAATTCTTTCGAAAGGGGGGCTTCAGCCACCGCAAACCTTAAAAATTGAGGGGCTCCTTGGCAAAAGCCTTTTTTTTGGGGAAAAATTTTTTTTTAAAAAAAAAAAAAAAGTAAACCCGGGGGAGGCAATGGCCCCCCAATCCTTTGAAATCTTTTCCAAATTTTTTTTTTTTTTTTTGGGTTGTAATTTTGTTTTGATGCAAAAGCCCGTTTGTGGCATTCCCCAAAAAACCCAAACAGTCCAAAAAAAGGGGGGGGGGGGGGGGGAAGTTTTTGGGTTTTTTTTTTCCCTTTTTTAAGCTGGCCCACTTATTTTAAAATTATTTTTTTATATAAGTTTTTTTAAAACAAAATAAAAGGGAAAAAAAGGAGGTTCCAAATTTT